>CAUYPO010060838.1:0-15717 GCA_963574435.1 Cheirogaleus major
TCTACAGAAAAATCTTTCATGAATTAAAGGGTCAATCTACGTGGCAAACTTAATTTTCGTCTTATTTTAGACAATTGACACAGCCAACCCAACCTTCAGCAGCCACCACCCTGTTCATGGAAATTGTTAGTTTCCATCAACATTGAGGCAAGAATTTCCACCAGCCAAAAGGTGACTTGCTGAGGGATCAGATGATTGTCAGCATTTTTTAACAGTGAAGTATTTTTTAATTCAGGTATGTACATTGTTTTTTAGACATAAAACATAAAACATTTTTTAGACATACTGCACACTTAATAGACTACAGTATAGCGTAAATATAACTTATATGCATTGGGAAACCAAAAAATTTGTATGAATCACTTAATTGAAATATTTGCTTTATTGCAGCAGTCTAGAACCAAACCTGCAATATCTCCAAGGTGTTCCTGTACAAAAGAAAAATATAGGTTAAACATTTAAAAATTTGATATTTAATATTCCTATGACTAAACCAATCCAAAAACAAAAAATGAGAGGAAAGAAAAATGTTTTGTTGCTCCATGAATCAAGTGTAAGTTATGACACATTTGCCAGAAACAAAGATCTACTCTTTAAGTTAGGAGATTTGACAATACAGATATTTTATGCAGCAAAATTTTGGTTTTGTTTTTATTTCTAGATCTTAGACCTCTGACCTGAGAAATACAGTGGCTTGGGATTCTGTGAGGCTACAAAACAATCAGTTAGCCTTTGGGCCTTTACTACTTTATCTGTAAAATGGAAGTAATAAAGGGTTTCTGTTTCCTTCAGAAAAACCTCAATTTTGACAACTAATAAGAACCTAATAAAAAAATGTTTTGAGCTTCCTGGAGGTCAACTACTAGCTGGGATAAAGTGGGTTATTATAACAGCACTTCTTGAGCAATTGGTACTTACAGCAACCAAAACCAAAATATATCATATCCTGTTGAAACTGCCCTTGGATAAAAAGAGTGCAATTATCCAAGGTTGAAATTGATTGCAGAGTGTCTGTGAACATCTGGACTTTTATAAAGTGTGTCTTTGGAGCCCTAAGATATGTGGGCTCTTTGCAGAAGTGGCCTGCTCTCATAGAAGAGGTAAGCATAAGACACTTTTCCTGTTTTAGAGATTTTTAGTATCCTGGTAGAGACAGAAAAGGGATAAAATTATTTTTCCTTTGCAGTCTCAACCACAAGAAATACTGCCATTTTTAAGTGAGGGAATGGAGGTAGATTTTTCTCTCTACTGGGAGAATCATTAGCGTAACCATTAAAAAGAGACAGCAGATGTGGAAATAGCACAGGTTGTTTCAGACAACTGAATTTCAAATCTAACTATGCCGGTGTGTATGAAATTAAATAAATCTTCTCAGGTCCCTCATTTAGGAAGCAAGACTCAAGACCCGCTGCACCAGACCTTCTATGAGTGAGATCAGGTTTGTGTCTTTGAGAAAGCCCTAGAGGGACTCTGGTGAGCAGCCCACGCACAGATGAGCTCCACTGGAGCAGGCAACGTTCCCAACATAATTCTTCTGTTTAAGAAATGGTGTCCAGCAGCCTCATATAGTTTCTCTATAATCTCTTAAGAACTCCTCTTCAGCCCTAACTCCTCCATGCCAAAAATGGTTTAGCTGTATAGACTAATCATGGACGCAGCAAACACCCTCTCAGGCTCTACCTGTCCCATAGGCAATGGAACATAAATGATGATGTCATGGGGGACAGTTATGTTTTCTTATCTCTTACAGTTATGTTAAAACAGAAGCTGTTGGTTAGCTAGTTTCTATTTTACCCAATATCCCTGACCTTGAATACAACTCAGAAAATAAAAAGTCAAAGGATCAGCAAGATAGAGTAGGGTTAACAAAAATGGCAACACAGAAATAGAGAGAATAGAAAATAGAAGCACTACTTGGGCCCTGTTCTTGGAAGGCTTTGCATGATTATTTTAAAGGTGGCATTTGTTCAGCGGACCCAAAGATGCTGGATCCTGTACTTAGCCACAACTGCCCCTCTGAGAGTTCCCTGGGAATGCACGCACACAAACATAGACACACACACAGTCGCACAGACACATACACTCACGATGGAGCTGGCAAAGGAGGCAAAATAACTTATTACTACCAGCTGCCCTTTGGAGCCTAAATTCCAAAGCATCATCTACAGCACTTATTCTCAAAGTATGGTCCTCAGACCAATGTCGCAAGTGTTTGTTAGAAATGCAGATTTTCCAGCCCTATCCCAGACTCCCTATATCTGGAATGGAGCCTAGCAGTCTGCATTTTTAACAAATCCTCCAGGTGACTACAATGTGCTACTCAAGTTTAAGAACCAGTGACTTAAAGAACAACATAAACTATGGCCACAAGGTCTTCCTACTTTTTTCAAAGTCTGTCCCAGCCCCTTGGTTTTTAATTCAGAATAGGGGAAGAGACAGATCCAAATTTAGAGGAAAAGGCGTGAGAGACAGAATAAGAGAAAGCATTTACTTCAACGCCCCCAGAGGGTTGTTGGTTTGGGATGCTGCTCTTGATCAGTCCAGCTGCTGGACTGACAAAAAAAAGCACTAGGGGTGGAGACAGAGAAGTCTCTGATTACCAAAAAGATAGACTCATCGTTGTGCTTAGGGTAATAGTATTCACCCAGAATGGAGGAGAGAGGAAAAACTAAAAAGGTGTAGAGTGTGCACTCAGGGGGTGTTTGACAGACAGCCAGCCTTCTCATTCTGGTCATCGGGTATCCTCCGTACCATTGGCTGTCTCCTTGCCATTCGGGTTCTGTGGACATAACATTAATAAAGATATAAACTGTAACCATTATCCTCGTGCTCCACATTCACCGGTTGGTGCTTTGAGTCTGTATTCTCTACCTGAGTAGCATTTAATCTTACTGGGTAGTGGGGTTTGGACTTGGAATCGGTTTTATCAGGGAGGAGAGAGGGGCATGAGGGGAGGTCTCCAGCCTCCCTTAGAGATTGGCATCTCTTATCTACTCAGGAATTCTTTTTATTTTTGGAGACAGAGTCTCTCTCTGTTGCCCGGGCTAGAGTGCCATGGCATCAGCCTAGCTCACAGCAACCACAAACTCATGGTCTTAAGCAATCCTCTGCCTCAGTCTCCCAAGTAGCTGGGACTACGGGCATGCGCCATCATGCCCAGCTAATTTTTTCTGTATATTTTTAGTTGGCCAGCTAATTTCTTTCTATTTTTAGTAGAGACGGGGTCTCACTCTTGCTTAGGCTGGTTTCGAACTTCTGACCTCTAGCAATCCTCCTTCCTTGGCTTCTCAGAGTGTTAGGATTACAGGTGTGAGCCACCGTGCCTGGCCTATACTCAGGACTTCAATTCACAGGCTGCATCTCTTACTGTCCTTCTTGCACAGGAGAGGAAGGTAGGGTTAATACGCCCTACTAAATTGCTCAAAGAAACATAGTTTGTAACATTTGCCAAAGCAGTGCTATTTCCAAGGCACAGCCACCGGTGACTATTCAATTTTAAATTATTAAAATTAAATAAAATTTAAAACTCAGTTCCTCAGTCACACTAGCCACATTTAAAGTGCTCAGCAGCCACATGCTGCCAGTGGCTGCCGTACTGAACAGTGCATAGGTAGAGCACCGTCACATAGGCGGAGGCGTTAGAGGGAGTTAGGGTGAGGGTGTGGTGATAATATTAATGAGAATTATGGGATGAGCTGGTAATACTACATAAAAAAAAAAGAAGAAGAAGAAAAAAGTGAGAATTAGTCAAATACTATGAAAGTGACACTGTGACATATAAATTCCAATTTGCGTCTCTAAACACAGGACTAATGCTTCTGAATTGAAGGTCAATTAGAAGGAAACAGTACTCTGTATCCTAGGCCATTAAGTATTTCAGGATTACTGCTTTATAATCACAGAATCTCTCCATGACCAACTGCTTATTTATGCTGTAGAGTTTTGTCATATCATCACCCCAAAGAGCCATTGACTCTGTTTCCCAACAACGCTATTCCCTGTGCTACTCTCTACATCTTCCTTCCTTTACTTTGCAATCAAGACCCCCATCACAGACAAACCCAAGTAAGTAAGCACAGCTAAGTAACAGCCTGAAAATCCTATTTATCCCATCCTTAGTGTATTTACGGTATGGTCTTGTTGTTTTCCCAATCATTGCACCATGAGCCATTTGCCTGATAGGCATGGAAGGGTCAGCATTTCTTCCAAGTTTCATTCAAACTCTTTTCTTGAATGTCTTTAGGGTCAGAGGAATTTGAATGCAGTGGGCAATAAGAACCAACCAAGGTGCTAGCAGCACCCTCTCCTCTGTACCTTACGTTTATGCAAGAAAAATATTTATCATATAAGACATTTGCACTTTTTAACTAATCTTCTTTTTGCATGGTGTTGCAAGATAATAACTTGTAAAAGAGGATTAGTATAAAGAGAGAAATTTCTAGATTTCCATTAATAGTTGTGTTTTTCTATGGTGAAGGAACAGGTGATTGTTTTGTACAACTGCCTAATGAGTACAGGAGAAGGAAAGTTAATTGAGTAATTTTACATGTAGAATTGCAAGCGAAAATCATTTAGCAAATACCACTAGATACTCCTGGCAGCTCTGACAGAAAGAGAGAGAGACAGAGAGAGAGAGAGAGAGAGAGAGAGAGAGAGAGAAAGTGTGTGTGTGTGTGTGTGTGTGTGTGTGTACATTTCCTTTCCTTATGTGACTTGAAAGCCTTTCATGAGCTCTACCCGTCTGGTCCAATTTATGTGATTCTCTCCTGGAATAGGATGATTGTAAAGCATTATGCAGTGCTATACTTCTGAATTTACTTATCAGCACCTCTGTTTCTGAAACGATTGAGGGGTAGTTTCCCCTGTAAATATTAACATTTTTGAGGAAAAATAAATCTACAATCATATAAGGGGGTTGATAAATTATAAAACTGAATTCTCAACTTACACACCGAATCATTCTCTTTAACTTAGAGTTACACCTTATAAATAGATATTTTCCATGTCAGATTTATGCTACTTGCCATTTATATACAGTGCAATATAATTTAACAGCATGGTCCAAGAATATAACAGATAAAAATTAAAATGTCTTGATCATTTATACAATAAAAGCTGAGTACAATTTTTAAATGTTATAGACAAAATATATCAATGATGACTTATACCAGTTAGAGTCTAATTCTGTACATACAAATTGAGTAAGAGCAGACACATACATAGTAAAACTCTTCCTAATTATACTAATTGGGAGACAGGATAATCAAATCTGGGAAAAAATCCAAATTACAGAATATATTTGATGAAGAATGCAGCCTTATTATTCTCAGAGAAACAATGACGACAACAAAAGTAATTGCTGACAAGAAATTTCCAGGTACTGGCTGACTTCTTTTAATCAGCATATTTTACTACAAAATGAGTATAAGAATGTTTCATTGGTTAGGAAGCAGACTGTTAAACCAGATGAACTTTCAGGATCTTTCCAGATAATGACCTATGATTCCCTGGTCTGTAAATAGCAACATCAAGTTACATAAAACTAATTAATGTGATAAAGGAGTTAAACACATTTCTTTCAAATAGTTTAAGCATATTTTCTAAAATATTCTTTGTTTTGCTTTTCAAGAAATAGCATAAAACAACTACATAAATAGTAGGTCAAATTATAACATGTTTCACATTAATATAATCTGAATTATTAATAGTAAGATTCTTGTCTAATAAACATCTTCAGTATGTATACTTCAGAAGGAAGAAGTGGTTGAGTCCCAACTCTGCCACAAGTGACTGTTTTACAGCTTCCTTGATCTACAGTGAGGAGTTTAAAGCCTGTCCTCTCTGAGAATCCTTCCTCGTCTACCTTCTGCTGGTATACGTAATTTTAGTTTTCTCTCAATCTATACACAATACATGACATTGATTCAAAGGAATTTAAGGATTAGAGTTCATTTCTTATTGAATTGAATTATTATTTCTTTAACCTCAAAAGAGAGCAAGCTCATTTGCAAAATTCTTATGTTTTGCTTTCTATCACTGAAGTAACAGAACATCTCTGTGATAATGATTACTTTTATATCTAATCTGAAAAGTGCTTTCGTATTGTTTTTTATAATTTTTTATCTCAAGAGCACAGCACACAAAAAGATTCTGTTATACTCTCAATTCCGATTGTCCTACTGATGACCTAGAAATAGTTCATGGCAAGAACAAGAAGAAACACCAAAGACCAGTCAGCAAGCATTTTGGTGAGGTTGAATGCCCCTAAACGTGCATTTCCTGGAAAAACCTTAGTGACAGATGACCTGGTGGAACTTGTTCTACCTGTCATAACTTTGAGTTTCTTCAATATTAGTAGGAAGTTGTCTTAGTCTGCTCTGGCTGCTATAACAAAATCTCATAAACTGGGGGCATAACAACAGACATTAATTTCTCACAGTTTTAGGGGCTAGGAAGTCCAACACCAAGATGTCCCACAAATGGTTTCTAGTGAGGGCCTTCATCATGGCTTGCATAGGGCTGTCTTCATGCTGTGTCCTCACATGGTTAGGGGAGGGGTTAGAGTTTGGTTTCTTTTTATAATGGCACTAATTCCAACATGAGGGCCCTACCTTCATGACACAACTAAACCTAATTACTTCCTTACATTCCCATCTCCAAATACCGTCATGTAGGGGGTTAGGGCTTCAACATAGGAATTTTAGGGGAACACAGTTCAGTCCCTAGAAGAGGTAAAGTTCTTGCGGTGCCCAGTAGCAGGGCGTAGTCACAAACAAAAGTCAGAGGTAGAGATATAGCATCCTGATTAATTTCCAGATTCAATTGACTCCTCTAGAGCTTATATACTTTAAGATTATTTTAAATTTTGCTTCATTTTATAAAATAGTCAAGAGAAGAAAGAAATCCTGAGAATCATACTGTAAACATTAAGATTGGAAAAGTTATATACTCAATGTATATCCTGAAAGTCAGGCGACTGTTTTCATTTTGAGGAAAATGAAACAGTACGTGCAGAAAATAAATTTATTTTAGGGAAAAATTGAAAGTATACCCTCTGTCTACTAAGTGTTATGCATCCATGTGTCACTCAGTTGCCAGATTTGGGAGAAGACTGAATCTAATTTATAAAGGTTGACTTCCCCATTTTGATTGTCGATCTGAATACCAGATGGTCAGTTCAGTGAGATTAGTCAACGATCCACTTAATTTATATGTTTAGATAAAGAGTACAGTCCTCAAAATGCAAAACAGTATTTTTAGTGATTTTATGACCTTTTAGCTGACATTCATCATTCCAGTACACTCCAGTGCATCTTGTTAACATGGTTGCAAAGCTCTAGGAATCCTTACTTAGTAACATACCAGTTGGTCAATAATAAAACTTGTTCTATTTGGAAAGTTTGAAAATGGTTTTACCTCAATATGGATGATCCCTCCATGATAGATACTTTATTTCAATAATATCTCTCTTTTCCAATATGCTTGACAATTTTATAGTAGCTCTGACCCACAACTTTGTCAAAGTTTACATTTAACCGGACCAGTAAAGAAAGTATGCCATACCAAAGCATGAGGAAGAAAAAATAACAACATGTCTTTGGGGGGGAACAAATACCCTGTTGATATTCAGCTAAGACTTCTGAAAATGCTCACAGGATGTTTGGAAATTGCATTTCTAAATGTTATGGGCTCTGGGTCTTTCAACCATGTAATGAATATATATTTTTTCTCCATTTATTTATTATTGGTAGAAATTGAGTGATGGACTTTTCCACTGATGCTCCTGTCCATGTTTATTTTTTCATTGCTCCAGTCAGCATTGTTATCTGACAATGCAAAACAAGTTACGTTTGGGTTGATATACAGAGGCAATCCTTCTTTCAAAAGAATTTTCATCTGTCACCATCATCTCCACTAAGATGCAGAACAGGGAATGACAGAATGATTGGTTTTATCTACATTTTGGTATATTTTTCTTTGAATGGCAGTCCCAGAGAACACAATTTTCAAGATAAAATAACAAAACTGTCATTATTTCAAATGGCAGGGTCTGATGGAGGATTATAAATTATTGCCTAAAAGTGCCAAGTACTTTAGCTCAGTAGCTGGAAATTGTGTTCTGGAGATTGCTTAAATTCGCTGCTTCTCAGAATATCTTTCTCCCTTTAAGAAAATGAACTGTTTCTTAAAAATGGCAGATGGCCAAAAAAGAAAAATAAAGAAACATGGAACAAAATAGCAAGGTCAAAACAAATTCAAGTAAAATTGACTATATGTTTCTCTTCACATTAGTTGCTCTTGCCAATAGTACTTTTCAAAGGTATGCTCTTTTGTTTTCAAAAAGGAAAAAAAAAAAGATTTTTAAAGCCTATTTTAGCTTTGGTTTTTTGAATTATGCAGATTCAAACACAAATGCATTAATCTAATAAACTTAAAATGTATTTATTAGCAATTCCTAATCGCAGGCTTATTACAATATTAAATACTTGATATTTACAAAGAAGAGCTAACTGTACGGTGGATGCCAGCAAAGTTGAGGCTCAGCAATTAAACATGATGAATGCAGCAAACAAGGTAACTGTTTCCAAGGCTCGGGGTTGAACTGAGCAGTGACAAAAGGAGAGTATTTGGCAAAAGATGGTCACAATGACTCAAATGTTTTGTTTGACAGTCTCCTTTGGCTTCACTTACAGCAGAACAATAGCAATGTTTTCACACCTAAATGAGAATATTTCTGTGCGGAATCATCTCTATGTTAAAATGCAAGGTGGGTTATCTCGCCATTTGCTTTCTAAGTGGGTTTCTAGATTAAGAAAGGAGCCTAGAATGCTGACAGCAGCTTTGGTTCCATAACCCACAAAATCTGACCTAATGAGGTCAACCATATGTGTCAATTTATTCCCTGGGGATCTATGCCAGTGGGAAATATCTAAGAAGGTCGGTGTGGCTGATTTAATACTAAATTATCTGATTTCTACAAACATATTCTAGCAATCCTTATGAACATAACATCACTGATTCCCCATCCCTTCTGCCCTTTACCAAAATAAAACAATTTAGGACTATCAGCAATGCTAATGCTTATCAATATTTACTCTGTCTAAACAGAGGGCCGCCCAGTTTCCTAGCCACCTCTAAGCTATGGATACAGCCAATCCAGATGGTCCAGGTTAAAAAAAAAGGCTTTAGAACAAAAGTATCAGAAGTAGCAAATTGAATTTTTGTAAATTGATTCTGCTTTGCTTTACTCTGCTAGTAAAAAGTAAAATCTTATATTGGTTTGAGGAACCATAATATGATTATTTAAGCCATTGGTGGAGAAATGGATGTGCAAATTAATTATGAATATATAGTAGGTGGTCTTTGTATTGAAAAACATGTCATTAAGATAGAAAAAAATTAAACAGATGAGTGGTTTGCAAAGCAATTCTAAAATTGGCAGTCACAGATATGTCTGCTTTATGGGGCCTGAGAAAAAAGGAAAGTGAAACTCTCCACTGATGGCCACCTTTAACTAAGTGTGCCTAACACTTTATTTCATGTTATATTTGGAAGGATGGGCAGTGAGGGGGCAAAGGAAAGGGAAGAAAGAAAAATTCTGTGAGAAGAATAGATGGGGGAAGAAGATAACCCGAAGTGAGGATCATCTTTGAATGATACTAATCTGAAGAAATTAACACATTACAGTAGGACCTCAGAAGTCTTCCCCATAGTTTTTACCATATCTCAAAATATGTGTGCAGCTCCAGAACCGTGATAGAGAGGGGTCTTCTGGCAAATATTTTAATCACTTCAATGGGTCATTGAAACTTTTCATGAAAAATAACAACGATTAAAGGTGTGCTGAATCTGATGATAACACATTAAAGATATAGTGATAAAATGAATGTCTTTATTCTTTATAAAAAAGTTGAGTATTTACATATGTTAAAAAGGAAACTAATATGGTATAATAGAAATCAAAGTCCTATAGACTTGCAGATTTTGCCAGTAAAATTAAGTAGCTCTAGCAAAGACTCGTCTCTATCAAAAATAAAACAATACATATTTATATACAGTTTTCTGTAAAAACAGGTCACTTGAAGGACAAGTGTTACATTAATGCTGCACATTTGAGACCTTTTAATCTTATTCTTTTGTAAGTGACTTTTCTTCTTAAATTTTTAAAGAAAAGTCACAAGTTTATGTACTCTGATCAGGCATGAGATAAATGGCAGCATGGAATGTGGCTTGTGACATGTTGTCCTAGTCTCTTTAAAAATCTGCTGAAAGAAGTAACAAGTTATAGCCAGGCCAAGGGCTAAGGAATGAAACTTGGTGATACTAACTGTGTCTGTCAAAATCCACAGTGGCAAGTATCTTCTGAAGGACTTAATTTTTGTTTTGTTTTTTTAAATTTATTTTACTTTAGTGTTTTATTTATAGTTTTAATTGATAAATAAAATTATATATATTTATGGTACACAGCATGATGTTTTGATATGTGTATACATTGGAGAATGGCTATATCAAGCTAATTAAAATATGCATCACCTCATATATGCATGTTTTTGTATAAAAAAAGAAAACTTATTATCTTAGCAATTTTCAACTGTATAGTATATATAGTCTTCTTTTATAAGAGGGTTTTTTTTCCCCTACTAAATCAATTCAATAAGAGAATTGAGACTAACTTCTCTGGATTATCTCTGAAGAGACAAAATTTCTATTAGAATTAGTGATAGTGTGAGTTGAAGCTTAAATGTTTCAGATGCAAAAAAAATAAGCCATCTTAAAATAAATCAATCAAGCAAAAATTTTGAATATACACTGTAATGTTAAACATAAAAAGTTTCCCTAGGGCAAAGATTTTCTTCTGTTTATTCACTAATAAATTCTAAGCTATGAACAATAAGTACATGGTAGGTACTTAAGTACTTAAGTATTTGTTGAATGAGTAAATGAATACGTTCTTAAGAAATATTGGAGTATGTGATATAAATATAATATTCAACAATTATTCAAACAATTTGTATGGATTATCTTCTTTACTATAACTACTTCACATGGTATTTAGTAATACTGTCCTTATTTACATTTGAAGTAACTGAGGCACAAAGAGATTAAGTAATTCATCTGAGGTCATTGTCTATTAAACAGTGTTGTCAAGATTAGTACTTAGTCCGTCTGACTTCAAAGCCCACTCCCTTAACCACTGACCACCCCACAAGGACAGTGCTTATGTTATTTCCCTTTGCCTAACACTCATCTTTTTAGTGCAGTGAAATGTAAGTCAAAGTTGACTGTTAAACACCCTCTCAAGATATATGTCAAAGCTCAATGATAAATGTGTCAAAATGCATCTGCCTTTAATGATAAGATTTAATATCTGATGCTGGTAGGCCTGTGAGTTTTTTGACATATTCATATAAACCAGCATTGAAGCTGACAAAGTTATTATTGGTTGATCTAATTTCCCAGTTATCTGTAATTTAAAGAGGATTTGGGACCTTAAATATGCATATTTGGAATACTAAAAAAAGAGCTACAATCAGCTTTCCAGGGCACCCTTGAAAATTCTACGTGTCAATCTACCTCCCTATTTGTCACTCATGTGAAGCCTAGTTCACATTTACAAAATTTAACATTTTTAGAAGGAAAAAACTTAATAAAGTAACGAGAGTGTCAATTTTTTATGCAGTGGGTTTCAGGCAATCTGATACATTTTTCGACTCTGTTTATTCCCTGTTCTAGCCAAGTTCCCATTCCAGCTGCAACTTGATGCCAAGTCAACTGGATGTTGACCAGCTTAATCCTCCCATGACACTAGAAAGGGCTCAGCATGTGATTAAACAGGACAGATTTTCTAAAAATGTTTAGTTGACCCTCACCTAAGTGAAGAATATCAGGGACTCCTTAGGCACCATTTAAACATCAAGTGATACACCACCACTACCAACAAATATGAGATAGGGTAAGTCCATAGTCTCTCAACTTCCCTAATGGGTTTGGTTTGAGGTTTCCTGGTGTAAATGTATACTTGCCTGAGATTCAATCCAGCTCCACTTTCTGATGCTGTCACTCATTTCTCCCTTGTAATTTTCAATGTTCAAGAAAAAGGACTGCACCCTTCCGTTTGAGTAGCTTTATCATGTTTTACTTGAATCAAGATTAATTCAAGATCCAAAAATATTGAGATTTAGAGACAAATGGTTAGCTAATAAATCACCGAAAATTTACCAGACTTGAGTTAGAAATAGAACACATATTATCAGTAAAGCAGAGGCCTCTAAAAGAAATCGAGAGTGGTTTACCCGGCTGAGTCTAGGATACTGCAGTTAGCATCTAATTAAGAAGGGTGAAAGACAAAGGGTTGGCATTAAATATCAAAGCTTGCATAGCAAGACAAGCAGAAAGGACCTGGGGACCTTGAACACCCAGAGATGTTAGCCATGTCACTTCTCTGCCAGAACTTGACAAGAAGGAAAATCTGCCAAGTTGCTGAATCATGTTTTTGTTTTTTTAAAATGGTGGCTGCTCTGGTAGAGACTTCTAATTTGTCTGAATATTTGTTTTTGTCTTCTTGCGTAGTAATAGACACATCAATTTTTAGCTGCACACATGCCTATCTGTAATGAATATCTTATTTAATCTTTCCCATGCAGCTGATATGACCACTAACCTTCTCTTCTCTTTTCACCTTCCTGCTGGTTAAAACACAGATGTTCACGGACATGACCAGCTGATTTCTGGCAAAGGAGAAAAAACAATTCGATGGAAGAAAGAGATCTTTTTAAATAAATGATGCTAGAACTATTGGCATCAATTTCCAAAAAAAAAAAAAAAAATGAACCTTGACCTAAAGTCCACACTTTATTTTAAAAAATTAACTCAAAATGGATTGTAGATATGAATTTAAAACTATGGAACTTTAAAAAAAGAATGTAGGAGAAAATCTTCATAACCTAGAGTTAGGTAACAAATTCTTATGCATGATACCAAAGCCATGGTCTGTAAGAGTAAAACTCAATTATTGAACTCATCAAAGTTAAATACCTTTACTCTGGAAAAGATGATGTTAAGAAAATGAAAAGAAAGGCAGTGGTTTAGAGAAAACACCTGCAAATCACATATACGACATAGTAGTCATATCCAGAATATATAAAAAACTCTCTAAACTCAACAGTAAGAAAAAAAATCTGATTAGAAAATGAGCACTTCAGCAGACATGTCATCAAAGGCTACAGACAGGGGACAAATAAACATAGGAAAAGATGTCCAACAACATTAGCCATTGAGAAATGCAAATTAAAACCATCATGAAACACCACTACATACTTATTAAAATGGCTAAAAATGAAAAAAATATATGGATAATGTCAAATGCTGGGAAGATTATAAAGAAACTGGATCTCCTATATATTGCTGGTGAAAATGTAAATGATACAGCCACTCAGGAAATTAGTTTGGCAATTTCTTACAAAGTTAAAAAGACACTTACCATATGACCATATGCACTTTTGGGTATTTATCTTAGAGAAATTAAAACTTAAGTTTATACAGAAATCTGTACATGAATATTCGTAGTAACTTTATTTGTAATAGCCAAAAACTAGAAATGACCCAAACATCCTATGTGAATGATTGAACAAACTGTGGTACATCCACACACTGGAATACTACTCAGCATTAAAAAAGAATGAACTATTGATACATGCAATGACTTGGTTCAATATTTTCTTTTCTTTTGTTTTTTTGTTTGAAACAGGGTCTCACACCCAGCTAATTTTTTATTTTTTGTAAAGACAGAGTCTATGTTGCTCAGGCTGGTCTTGAACTCCTGGCTTCAAGAGATCCTCCTGCTTCAGCCTCCCAAAGTGCTAGGATTATAATCCTGAGCCATCATGCTCTGTTTAATCCTAAGGGTATATTATGCATAGAAGAAAAAAAATCCAGTCTCAAAAGATTATATGCTCTATGGTTTCATTCATATAGCATTGATGAAATGGCAACATTATAGGGTTAGGGTCACATTAGTGGTTGCTAGAGGTTAGGAAAGAGGAGATAGAGTGTGAATATACAGGGCAGGATGAGGTAAGCACTTTGTAATGATAGAAAACTTCAATATTTTCATTATAATGATGGCTATATGCATCTATGTATGAGATAATTATCATATAATTAATTACAAAAACCATAAAAAATAGTTCATGCAAAAATGATGAAACCTGAATAAGGTCTATAGTCTAAATAATTATACTGTTATAATTAATTTCCTGAATTTGATGATGATCTATAGTTATGGAAGATGTCATCATTGGGTGGATCTGGGTGATGGGTACATAAGACCTGTCTGTACTAGTTTTGCAACTTTTTGTGAGTCTGAGTCTATAACTATTTCAAACTAAAAAACTTTAGACATTCTTTGTCATGGAGCTGCTAAAAAAAGAAAAAAGTTAAATGCATAGTTAAATAAATTTCATTATCACACACATATTTGTAATACTAGTCTCTTCACTTGTATGCAGAGGATATATACGTAACCTAAACATTTGTACCCCCATAATATACTGAAATAAAAAAAAAATTCATTTCAAAACCAAAACAAGAAAAACGCAAAATCCAGATGTAATGATGAGAGCTAGAGCTGCTTTCTTGGACTAGAGAGTGAAAGCTACCTTTAAAGAATAGCAGAGTGACAAGAGAGAAAGAGTCTATGTCCTTGTTAAGTTTGAGGTCTCCCTAGGAGCCCTGGAATGCCTATGTTTACAAGTAGTCTTATTTATATACATCTTGTTCATGCCACATTCATTTTGAATTTCTATATATCACAAACTTAATCTGAATAGGTCTACATATAAATAGATCTATTAAAAACTATATTCTAATATAATATATAAGAATAATTTAATCAAATATAATTGCATTTGATATATAAATATAAATAAAATATATTTATAAAGTAGTCAAATATAATTAGCATTTATTGTCAAGGTTATGTTGAATCAAATAACCAAAAGTAGAATCCCATTTTATAGTTTTGCTTGTTTATTGTAATTCCATCTGAAGTGCTTTGCATCTACTCATGTTGTCAGTGGCCTTTATCTCATCTGAACATATGAAAATAACACTATCAAAACTTTTAAGGCATTGAATGTGATCACTATGTTTTCTTCTCTCTTTCTTTACCATGAGAGTGTACTAGGGGAAGAGAAGATTTAATTTCAAGAGCTCATGGATTCTTAACCACATTGTGGAAACCCAACTCCCCTTGAGGCTAACTATCTGCACCCTGAGATAATGTTTTTGACAGCTAAGTGACTTACATCCAATATTGCACCCAGATCCCAGATCATCCTTTTTCATACATTTAACTTTAAACAGTTAATATTTTATCAGTTTATAATTGATACTCCATCCCTTTTTCTTTATTAAAATGTAATTTAAGTAACTGATCTTGTTCAAAAGACTATCATATCAATATGATAGCATTTAGGATAAAATTATCTGTGTCCACCTTTCATTAAGAAGTGGCTGATCGTGGAGAGTGCTGCTGGTCATTGGAAATCTGCCTCTAGCACCCTCCTCTCACTGACACTCTCTGCATTGCCTTCATTCATGGTACATGCACCTGGTTTGTGATTCTGATCATTTTACACTAAGCATATTTTATCCTTTTATTTCACATTTCACCCTTCTAATTAGAATTAGACATGACTCTCCAGTTAAGGTTTTTAC
>CAUYPO010060839.1:0-39943 GCA_963574435.1 Cheirogaleus major
TCTTTTCTGTAGAGTGTCATTGGATCTTTTGGGTAGATGCCCAGTAATGGGATTGCTGGATCAAATGGTAGATCCACTTGTATCGCTTTAAGGTATCTCCATATTGCTTTCCATAGAGGTTGAACTAGTTTGCAGTCCCACCAGACCCACCAGCAGTGTAGGAGTGTTCCTATCTCTCCACATATACGGCTGATTTTACACATGTGTCAAGATTCTTAGGACAGATAGGAAAGGAGTACTTTATCAATCACTCAGAAAATATTACAGAGTCGTAGGGACCTTGACTTCCTTTCCTACTAGGCTTTTGCTAACTTGACTTTTACGCTATTTTGCTAAATGTTTTGTTCCTGTTGATTCACTCATACTATAAATATAAGCATGATTTTTGCTTCCTAAAGATACTTGAAAAGTAAAGGAAAAGAGATCACATGTATAGAAAAATAGATACATCCACACAATCATAACCTTAAAACTGGTATGTTCTTTTGGAAGAGATTAAATATAAATTTTCCTTAGTCACAGGCATGGAAGACAAAACTAGACAATAAGCAATTCCTCTTCTGGTTGATAGTAGGAAGTCTAACACACAAAAAACAGTATAACTATATCCATGTAGTGGGATATAGTTGAAATAATAACAATGATAATAATGTTATGGTTTATAGAACACTTATTTTGTGAAAAATAAATATTTTATGCTCCTTATATAAAAACTTACCACATACCTTCAAAATAAAGTTCCATGATTTTATACATCAGATAGTTGAGGCTTTATCAGTTTATCTAACTTGCCTGTGGTGACAAACTAATAAGTGATAAAGTCAGAAGTTGAATTCAAGTATATTTATTTTGAGGACTAAGTGGCAAAATTAAGGTTACTTTAGCTAAAACATATATAAATAGCCCAGGTAACTTCCTATAAAGAATATTTCTTAATGGCCCATCTGCACTTGCAAGTATATCTCAGATGCTAACATGTGATGAGATAGAAATCTCTCCTATGCCTAGGAAAAAATCTTGTCAAAATTATCTGGTGCATTGACTATGAAACTTCTGTGCTAGTAGCCACTGACTACTTAAAAGATCTCTGTTCTAATACATGTTGTCCCCTCTCAGAGTTTATGTGTTAATTTCCCCTTCTTTTGTGTGTTTGCTCAAACAAAAATAAATCAATTCTTGCTGCTAAACGAAACAAGATTTAATTTGGTTCATTAGAATAGGATGTGGTCAATGATAATTTAAGTCAGGGTGTCTGATCAGATTCTGTGGCAACTTTAAGATATACCTTAATCATCCACAGTTACATATTTATTCTAAGTCCAGATTGGTCATTCTCTAGAGAACCAGGTAAGAAATCAGAAATCAGTACTCTGCTGGTTTGTAAACATAAGGGAGTTTGGTACTTTGATTACATTATTCGAAAATAAATTTTTCTAGTTCTTGCAAAACATGGAGCTGTCACTTAAAATGATAATTTCCCATTTACACTCTAGTTTGAACATATGACTCAATCGGTCCTGTAACTATGACAGGAAAGGAAAGGGATGATAGCTACTGGCTTGCCTTCACAGTTGTAAACGGTTACACTGAGACTGGTTTCTAACTGATTAAAATATAACAAAAACTTCTAGTTTAAGATGATAGACTAAACACACATGGTTATAATCTGTTCCATCTGAGACTTCAAGGAAATGACAGTAAAGGAAAATAAAATAATAACAACAATTAAGAAAAGAAGAGTGATACTGTTTCAAACAATTATTAGGCAATAGAACACAAAGAAGAAATTTCTGACTTAAGAAGCTGGGGGAAAACGCTACATCCAGGGATACATAAGAAGGGAGATGTAGCCAAGGAATAAAACTATTTTCCTTCAGCACCCTAAGAGAGGCTCAGAAACCAGACACTTCAAGTATTTCTGTGAGAGGGAACAAGAACAGGGACCGGGAGGATTGATGAAGTAGATAGAAGAGTTACCCACTTCAAACTTTGTCAATTTGTGACTATATACTACAGACATAAGGCATTTAGCCCTCAGCAAAAGAAATAGAAGTTTCTTTTCTAAAGAAAACAATGTGTAGAAACTCTCTGGGAAGAACAAGTATTAGCACACCGGAGCAAAGCCCAGCAGATGCTGGCTCCTCACAGCCACAGGGTGTGGTAGCCAGCACCCTGCCCATCAACAACAAGGTAAAGCCTTCAGGTCCACAACTCTGTTCACTGATATGTGGAACAATAGGTGTATTTCACTGACTCATTTAAGAAGTTTAGCCAGGTATTTGAAGAAATTCTGAAACATAAATGCCTTTATTCAGAAGCAACAATTAAATCCTACTTATATGCCAGGCACAATTCTAGACACTGCAAAAACAGCAGTGAACAGAAAACAGATAATAATGTCTGCCCTCATGTAGCCTTGTGGGAGACAAACAAATACAGAAAATTTACAAAATTGTAGAATTTTATAAGAGTTTTGGAGAAAAATAAAGAACCAAAGAGGAGAGTGAAGGGGGCGGTGGCATTTTAAATTGTGTTGTCACAGGAATCCTCGTTGAGAAGTGGTATTTGTGCAGATCTGAAGAATATATGAAAGCAATGCAAGTGAATATTAAAAACAAAGTGGGAGTAAGAGTAGTAACTTAAAAAGCCTTGATACCAGATCGTACTTGAACATGCAATAAAAAGCACGAAGGTTTGTGTGTCTGGGATCCGATGCGTGTGCCAAGAAGTAGCAGGAGATGAGGTACAGACGAATGATGTGAGGCTAGATTGTAGAGGGCCTTGTAAGTCTTTGTAAAGGGTTTGGCTTTTTTGCATTCAATAAAGTACATAACCCTTACCTATACAGCTCAATGAATATTGACAAATGAATAGTCCCATGTAACTATCAACCAGATCAAGATAAAGAATTTGCCCCTCATCCCAGAAAGTTCACTTTGTGGCTTTCCACTCAATTCCCCCCAACCAGGCAACTAATAGTCTAATTTCAATCACCATAAATTAGTCAGGTATATTCTTGAACATCACATGTACTGTGATCATCTAGCATATCTGATGTCTGGCTTCTTTAGCTTAACATAAAATGTAAGGGATAGGTACAATTATATCAGTTGCTCATTCCCTTTTATTGCTGAATAGTGAGTGTTTCATTGTATAAATATACATAATTTGCTTATCTTTTACAGAATTGATAAACATTTGGTACTGCCAACATTCTAGTTTACAAGCCTTTAATTGTATATCTTTCTCTTGGGTAAACACTTTGGAGTGAAATTACTAGGACATAGAGTGGGTATATAATTAAATATATTGGGAATTATTCAAACTGTGGTACCATTTTATACTCCTGCCAACAATGCATGAAGAAGGTTCCAGTGGCTCTGTATCCTCCCCAGGATACCATATTGTCACTCTTCTCAATTTTAGCCATTTTTCTGACAATGATGGTGAGCATTTTTTTCATGTGGTTAGCATTCAGATATCTTCTTTGTGAAGTGCACTTTTCATGATGTTTCTCTCCTATGTTTAATTGGGATGTTTAATTATAATTATTGATTTGTGAGAATTCTTTATGTATTCTGATATTAGTCCCTTTTCAGATATACATATTTCAGATATTTTCTCTCCATCTGTGGCATGTATTTTCACTTTCTAAATAGGATTTTTTGATTTACTTTTATGTTGCTGAGAATTTTATTCTGAATAAGTTTAGAATTTTGTCAAATAATTGTTTTATGTTTATTAAAATAATCAAATATTTGGTGATTTTCAATTTTTTGGTTTTTATTCCTAGTCAGATTACATTGTGGTAAGAAAATATAAACATTTCGCTGCACAGAATAGGAAAGAAGAGGAAGAAGGGAAGGAGTAAAATTGTTCCATCTTCCCTTAATTGAAGCCAAAGTGGAGGATTATAACATTGTGGTAGGAAAAGCAATGAATCCCAAAGAGAAAACAATTGATACTATCTTTATAAATAATAGTAGAATATTATGTGTTCAATTAAAAGAGAAAAAAAGCAAAAGTAGTCCTTAACAACAAAAATCCCATAGAACTTCAAAAAAGAAATATATATATATATATATATATATATATATATATATATATATATACAACTAACAGAAATTTGATTCAACCAGCACAAATGGGGAGTTGCAAGAAAGGAATCAACATGTAAAATTAGTTTATAAATACAGAGGCTATCAAATTAGATTAAAAACTAAAACTAATATATAAATATATAGAGAACAAATTCTGTTTATAATAGACACTTAAAAATAAATTGATAAAGATTTTCATGAGAGATTACTGTGAAAATTACGCCAATTCTCTGAGAATGCTATATCCATGCCCATTGCCATGTAGCTTTGTAACTCCTCCCAACAAGAAGTGGATTCTGTCACCTCACTTCTTGTTTCTGAGCTGTTCCTGGGATTGCTTTAGCCAAATGAATTTTATATAAGTAAGAGTGTGCCAATCTTGCATGTTTCTGACATATCTCTTGGAAACTTGCCATCGTCACAAAAAAGCCCATGCTAGTCAGCTGGAGGGTGAAAATCTACATGGAAAAAAAAACAACCCTAGTTTTTCTATATGAGACCATCCTAGATGACCCTATATAACAAGCTAACTTCTAAACATTTGAGAAAACCCATCATAGACCAACAGAAACACCTCCCCAGCCTGCAGCTTACTACAGATACATGCATAGCTCAGCTGATGCAAGAGAAGCACCCAACTGTCTCATTAAGAATATATAGTTGCTATTTTAAGCCATTATTTTTTTTAGGTGGATTGGGGTGGCTTGTGTCAATGGCTAGTTGGTATAAATTTAAAATAAAAAAAAGTAATAAGACAGTACACAAATACTAGACTATAAAAGCAAGATTGGCAATATCAATATCAGACAGGATGAAATTTAAGTTTTAAAAATCTAAATAGAAGAGAGTGATGTGATAATCAAACACACAATTTAAGAAGATCTAGTGTTAAGAAAAATATAGAGATTTCAAAGGCCACTGTTTCTAATGTGAATCCAATAAATTTAAAATTATTTTTAATTACCATAAAACCCCATCAAATAATAGAAGATTAATATACAGCTGCTGGATAATGTTCAGGTCAAAGATACAATTAAAATGAAAATTCTAAATTATCTACTAAGAAATGAAAAGGAAAACATTTTGCAACAAATCAAAGGATTAAGATTAAATAGAATACTAAGAGAAGTATTTAGAGGATAATCTTAATTGCCATGATTACTAAAAAAGAACAGAAATTAATAAATTCAGTATCCTTAGGGAATTGGGGGAAAAAACGAAATAAACAAAAGGAACCAGAAAGAATGAACTAATAAAATATTAACATTAATTAAACACAAAAAACAGATTCAGATCCATGAATATGAGACTATATTAATAATATTGACCAAGCTCATCCCATACATAAGGGAAAACATGGAATAGTAAATGAATGGTACTTTCCCAACAGATTTTTCCTCTAGAAGAAAAAATAAATAATCTAATATAGAAATAATTCCAATCAAATTAACAAAAAGTGGAGAAAAAATGAAAATCTTGCAAAAAATTCTAAAAACCTACACATATAAAGGATATGGTATCTGCTCAATCAAGACTGAAAACAAAGAAGCCATTAACTATAAGTATATGATGATGTAAAGATTTTAAAATTTTATATGATGAAAGATACCAAAAGCTTCAATGTAAATAAAATAAGTCTAAAACATATTTATAATTCAGATTATAAACAAAGAGGCTAGTATATAGGTGAGACCAAATTTTCAGAAATAAAGAAAAATAATCTAAAAAAACAATGGACAAATGATATGAACAGAAGTTTCATAGTAGAATAAATCCAAATGACCAACAGAAATATGAAGATATGCTTAAATTTACTAGTAGTCATCGAACTGAAAATTAAATTAACATTAGGAAATTATTTTATTTACTCCTTTATTTACTTCTATTAGACTGGCAAAAAAATTGAAAAAAGTTTTAAGATTTATTGTTGGCAGGTATGTGAGGAAAGGGATTTTCTCACACATTGAAAATAGAAAAATTAACTGTTTACATTTTGGGAGAAGATGTCTTTCAACTTTTATTAAGTTAAAACTATTCAATCTAGCAATTCTATTACTGGGGATATACCCCATATTTATAAAAATCCATGTAAAGATGTAGGTAGAAATATATTTATTGAAACATTGTTTGTGGGGCAAAAACTAGAAACGAAATAAATGATCACCATAGGTTGCTGAATAAAATATGGCACCATCACACCATGGACTATTATGGAGCTATTAACAAAGAATGATTAGAGTTATATAATATGACCTACACTCATTTCTATTAGGTAGTTTCAAGGTGAAAAAAACGAAATGTTATAAGGGTAGATAATACGATTATAATTGGGAAAATGAAACCTAATTTTACAAACCATATTTATATATTTGAACATATAGGTTTATATACTATTATGAGTTCTAAATAGTATGCATGAGAAGAATATAGACTATGAGGCCAAAGACTAAAAGGGGTAAGAAAAAGTTTGGAAAAGATAAAGGCTCATCCTACTCCAGAGGCCTTAGTTCATACTCTAAGTTAATATAAATAGCACCCTTGGAATTATAAATGGCAGAGGTTGCACAGTTGTATGTGGAGGCTATGCATTGATTGAAATTCTGTGTAGAGAAAAATTATGAATTTCATACCCATCTAGGTTTAACAATAAAAGATGCGTAGGTCATCCAGCAGTCTGGCATGATGTTATGGACTAAGCTTTTGTGTCCCCCTAAAATTCATTTGTTGAAGCCCTAACTCCCAATGTGATGGTATTTGGAGATATGGGGCCTTTGGGAAGTAATTAGGTCAAGAGGGTAGAGCCGTCCAGATGGGATTAGTGCCCTTATAAGAGGACTTACCAGAGACCTAGTTTGCTATCTCTGCCATGTGAAGGCACAGCAAGAAAGTTGCTGACTGTAAACCAGGAAGAGAGCTCTCACCAGAACCCAACCATGCTGGCACTCTGATCTCAGTCTTCTAGCTTCTAAACTGTGAGAAAATAAAATTCAATTGTTTATATCACCCAGACAATGATATTTTGTTATGGCAGCCTGAACAGACTAATACATACATGCTAGAGAAGGTAGAAAGTGATAATAAGTATATCACATTTTTTTAAATTCCTGCCTTAGAATATAATCATTTGTCACAATACTTTGTGAGAAAATAAAGCTCATAATTTTAATTTAACACCTCCATCAAAAAGCTCATAAAGAGTCCAGGTGGAGCAACATGCAGACACAAATTAACTGTGACATAATGTGATGAGAAATGAAGTTCTAAAAATCTACTATAGAAGCAGGGAAGAAACAATAGTTTTAAGTAGGGATTTAGAGAAGATTTCAAAGAAAGAATACATTATTCATAGGCCTTGAAACATGAATATGTTTTCCAAAAAAAAGAGAGAAATTAGACATTAGAGAAAGAAGAGAATATATAAATAAATGTACACAGATTAGCAGTTTGTTTACTTTGAGAAAGATATGTAATTTTGATAGAACTAGACTGTAGGCATATGGATGAAAGTGGCCTGGATGTAGTCGAAACGTTCACTGTGAAAAATCTTTCTCTTAGTTTGTGTTCCCAAAAGCAGATCCTGAGACAAAAATTTGAATACAAGTAGTTCATTTGTGAGAGCCAACAGGGATTACTTCTGATCTTCCCAGCTATAAATTGGGAGTTCCTATGATCCCTCCTTGGGCATGAGTAATTCATTAGAGAAACTCACAGAGCTTAAGGAAACACTTTGCTTGCATTTATCTATTTCTTATAACAGCTAGATGGAAGATGTGCATAGGACCAGGCATAGAAGAAGGGGCCCGACGTTTCCATGCCCTCTCCAGGTGTCCCACCCTCCCAGAACCTCCACATGTGCAGCTATCCAGAATATCTCTGAAACCAGTTCTTTATGGGTTTTATGGAAGCTTCATTACATAGGCATGATTGATTCAATCATTAAATCATTGGCCATTATTGAGCAACTCAACATTCATCCTCTTTCCCTTCCCTGGAGGTTGGGAGGTGGCTTTGGTCCAATCAAGCCTATGCTAAATTGATTGACCTTGGTCCAATCAATCATGCCCAAAAGACCAGTCATGTCCTTTTTTAGAGACCAGCTAGCTCCATTCCTGAAGCTATCTACAGGCCCCAACTACCAGTTGTCTAATTAGCATGCAAAAGACACTAATCACTCCTGAGATTCAAAGGGTTTTAGGAGCTATATGTCAGGAAACTAGGACAAAGACCAACTATATATCTCACAATCTGACACAGGTCATATGGTTAAATAAACAAATAGGTAAAGAAACACCTTGGCAAATTTAGTAAACAGGGGAAACAAATTTTTAATGTCAGGTTTAATGTCATGACTTTGCTTAAATTTCCAAAAGTAAATTGCAAAAACTAATAAAATGTCAAATAACTTTTAAATTGAAGCCCCAAATTTAGCAAATTTAGGTGATAGAAAACTATATTAAACTTTATGGTATAAAGCACATGTATTTTTGAGTGATATGGATTAGGTTTGTATATTTTACTTCTCAAGAAATGTAGAGACAGTTTGCAGGAGTTTGACATAGACGGAGAGCCCTGTACACCACAAATGAAAGAGTTCAGAGCTTTCAAATTGCTCTATGTAAACCAAAGAGCCTGTTTAAATAACAGATCCATCCTTCTTCCTCTTTTCAAATAAATTGGAAACAAATAAAATGCTGACTTAGTAAAAATGTTGAAAAGCATGTTTCCTGAAGAAACATGAAATTTAATTATTATTATGTGAAGCTTACAGAGAAAATATGAGGGCATTTTACATGAATGAATAGGATAGTAATTTTGAGAGATAGTAATAAATATTCAGAAATCAAAGAGTAGCAATGCTATAATAGGTGATTCCCATTAGCACTACATGTTAGTGTGTATTTGATATGTAATAATGTTACTGACCTCATGGTTATGGTCTCTGAGTCAGTAAAATTGGAGTAAGACCGAAAAAGGAATCTGTACAGGCAAGGCTTTATTGGGGAAGAGAGGGCAGCATGGGGTGAGGGTGGGGTTTGCTCTAACAAAAGGGAGACAGTGCTGGTTAAGGAGCAACCAGCTCTCCCAACAAAGGGTTTGAGGGAACTTTTAAAGAGTAGAGAGAGAAAGCTTGACGCCAGCATTGAAATCATAACATGTAGAGACAGAGTTTTGTTGGCAGCTCCCCATCAATCATGCTTCTTAAGACATTGCATGTCTAATTAGCATGTTAAATATCCACAGTTGGATGTGATTTTTAGCATTAAAATGAGGCAAAAAGCATAGAATGGTCAACTTTGGGCTTCATCTTGGCAGTAACCAGTTTGCATTGGCTTTGACTGGGGCCAGGAACCCCTGCACCAATGGTTGCCACATCCTGTTAAAGAAAGCAGAACTACTTTCTATTGAAACTAGATGTTAATCATTTTCAAAGCTTTTGTTCAGTATTGCAAGTAGGCTTAAGGTTTGGCTCAAGGCTCAGGCAGGTAGCCAAAGTCCACCTCCTATGCTAGCTCAATAAGATAGGCACAGAAGAAACACAAATACATTTGCAAGTGGTTGTCTTATAATGATAGGCAAAGAATTTACTGAGGAAATGTATGTATTAAAAATTTAAGTGCAAAGGATCCTTTTTGTATTAACTGGAATTCATCCCCTCTAAGATCCAATCTGCTCAACAGACTTCAACCATGTTCTTACATGGCAACAATAAAGGACTGCAATTAAAAGCATCTTAAATTTGACTTTGCAAACTGTTTAAAGCTTTTCCAGAGGAAATAATGTGTATCTTTTACAACAGTCCATTCTTCACTCTCTCTTAAATTAGCTGCATAATATGTGAGCAAATTTCCATGCCTAGTTAGAGCTCATTATTCAGTGAAGTCTCTGGGAATTAGGATTTTTTTTAATCAATTTTTTTCTTTGCCCTTTAAGCATCTTTCCAATTTAAACAGTCCCAAAGAACACTGATATCATTGTACCCATTAATTTGTTCTTGTTTTTGATGAAATAGCAAGAAGTATGGATTTTTCACATTGACCATTTATGTGTATATACATTTTTAAATATATTTATTATTGTAAAAAAATGCATAGCTTTGTAATTGCAAACTTGCAAATATAATATGTAAAGATTATGAATCAGAGAAGATTAAATGTAGAATAAATAGCCAACATGACAGAAAGGAAAAAGGCAACATAAAATGAAATCTTAAATTGCCAATCTGTTATTTAAATATTTTAAGTTTCTTTCTCTGGGATGATCATTTTCTAGATTTGATTTAAAGATGTTGTAAGCATTGTCTGCTGCTGCTGCTTCAGTTGTTTGCAACCTCAATATGTGGCCATGTCAAATCATAATGTGATACTGTCCAATTCATAAATAGGAGCCTGTTCTAATACTCATTTTTGTCTTCAGGATTTCCAGATGTAACCCTGACAATTAAGGAATTCACATAGAGCATACTTGTTTGATCTAAATCCTAGTATCTACATATGATTTTGTGTTTCCTACTTGTTTGCAAGGCGATTTGTAGCATGTCAACAGCCAAAATTAAAATAATTGTGTTTAAGGAAAAGTAATGGCTGTTTTAACTAGATCCAACTAGGATAATGAGATATTTTCTATCAGAAAAACAATATATAGGAAAAGATATCTAATAAGCTGAGGAATCTAGCATAGCAAAATAATGTAGAACTGACTTAAAGAATTAAGACTAAATTATTCTAAATAGATGTCTATGAATAACCATTATTATTAAGAACGATGAGAAAAAACTCTCAGTTTAAGATTATGATTGATTTCAAATAAAGTCTAGCCTTTGACATTTAGCAATTTGTAGGATTTAATCCTCTAGAAACTTCAGTCATATAATTAGAAAAGTGATAGTATTACCTAACTCATTGGATTAATGAAGAATTTAAAGCAACTATAGTATTTGAAAAGTGTTAATGTATTTAATACCTTTCTCGTACCAAAGGCTTTCATTCAGCATTCAAATTAATTCATCAACTTTTGTTATATTGATAAAATTTAAAAGGCAATAAACTGAATAAACTGCTATACCTCTGAGGTTGCCATATCATATGAACATGTGACATTTGCTATTGTCGAGGTACCAGTTTAGATATTTTTTTTTTTTTTTTTTGAGAGAGGAGACAGGGTCTTGTTCTGTCTCCCAGGTAGAGTGCAGTGGCGTCATCATAGCTCACTGCAACCTCCAACTCCTGGGCTTAGGTGATCCTCCTGCCTAAGCCTCCCAAGTAGCTGAGACTACAGGTCCTCACCACACCCAGCTAATTGTTCTATTTTTCTTTTTTTTTTTTTTGTAGAGATGGGGGTTTTGCTCTTGCTCAGGCTGATCTTGAACTCTTCCCCTCAAGTGATCTTCTTGCCTCAGCCTTTCAAAGTGCTAGGATTACAGTTGTGAGTCACTGCACCTGGCCCAGTGTAGGTTTTTAAATCCAACTTCTAAGACATTTATTGACTTCTTAAAAGAAATAAACTGATCATTAGGGTACACTGCAACTGTATGACAATAGGTACTTTAATACCATTATCAAAATGCCAGAATCTAGCTTTAAGATAATTGTTGTGTGTCTCTAATTCTATCACTTTAAGAATCATGAGAAATTAATGCTTTTCAATGGGATTGAAAAAGGTCAAAACATGTTCTGGCCTCTGTCGCTCTCCATCTTGCTGAATACTATCTCTCCCTCTGCAAATTCAAGAAAGAAACTGCCCATGGCCAATTTTTTTTTTTTTCCAAATGGAGATTTGTTCAGTTATATTTCTCCTCTGAATTTTGAGAAGCATTGTTCCTCAAATTGCCTTTTTTTCCCCTATCACTACATTAGTAGCAAGCAGTGGTTGCCTTAGCAACTCTTTAATAGGCTGCAATTCTCACAACTTGCTTTTTCTGGAGAGTCTTCAGACAGGCTTTATAATGGAGCCAATAGCTCTTCCTAATAAATATGCAAAAACATCATTTCTGATTAGAAAATTAATCATGTAGCTTAAATATTTAAATATTTTATTATACATTTAAGAATTAACTGCATATATTTATCAAAAAACCCAAGTTTTTGTTTTTACAAAATAATAGGCAATAATGGTGATATCTACCATTTAGTCAATATTGTATTATCTCATTTTTTTTGACCTACAAGGTATGCATATGCAGTATTACTTTTAACATTTATCAATGAGAAAACTAAACTTTACAGGGGTTAGTTCAGCACCATGCTGGTAAATACTTAACCAAAAAGCAACTCTCTGAAAAATAAAAATACCTATAGATATAAAATTTTATTTTAAATATCACAATAAAATATTTATAGTACAAAGCTTAAAAATAATTATCTTTGTTTTCATATAATGCATTTGATTTTAAGTTTATATAACTTAATTTTTAATAAAGGCTGTGTTTCACAGTCGGTTTGCAAATTTCCTAAAAATTCAAAAATCGGCACTTATATCAAGTACTAGTTATCTCCAGTCTGGCATTAGATTAGTTACTTGCTCAAAAAGTTACCTGCTAGCAACCACTGTAATATGGAGAATTAACAGAGCTATTTTAGTAGGAGACCAAAAACAATATGGCTACAGTGTCGCCTCAGAAGTTCAAAGAAAGAGTTATCTGTTGGCACTGCCCACTCAACTTCAACTCAAACTTCTCTGACATATTTCTCTCTCCTTTTGATTTTCCTGGTAATCTATTGCTCGAGACCCAACTCTCGTTGTCACTATAATTTCCTAGCATTAATACCCTTCATTTGTTCGTTCAATCTCATCTCGTGACCGACTACCCACTTGTGACCTCCACAGCCTTGACCCTGACTGATACCCCTCTTGACTGACCTCTGCTCAGTTTGACCTGTTCTTGAGGCTTTGTTCATGCTGTTTCCACCACAGTTTTTTCCTTTACCTGCCAGCTCTCACAGGACCCTTAACAGAAACCGGTTGTCCTTTGAGAGAGCACTGGCAAAAAGGAAGTTAGAACATGGAACTCCTTGAACCCAAGGACTGGCGCCAACATACCAGTATCCCACTGATAAGATCTACTGTTTACTCCTGGCAAAACCGTGACGGAGGTGAAACTTATTTTTGACACCTCATCATTTCCTTTTTATTACTCTCCCCTCACGTAATCTCAGGTGAACTGGCTCCTCCTTTTTGTTTAATTTCCTCACCCTTCCTTCCCTATGACTAGATCCTCAAAACTCAGCTCAAAATGAACATATTTCATGAAAATTTCTCCTCTCTTCACTGCCTCGATTAGTATCAATCGATTACGTCTTTACCCTCTCACAACATTCTTCTCATGCTTGTACTATAATTAATAGTAATCCCTTTCAAGAAAAATTTATGTAATGATTGTTAAGTGCCAGGCACTAAGACATATACTAGCAATATAGAAGTGAATATAACTGGAAAATACTCCTCGACCTAGAGGTTACATTTTGGAAATGCAAAGACTGGGGACAAAGTGCTACACTAGAGGAAATTGTTTTGAAAGCAAATGAATAAATTTGGTTTTTGCTGAGCCTCAGATCTCTCAGCATAGGTTCTCACCTATTCTTATTCTACTTAGGGTCAATCTTAACATCACCTAAAATACAACAGAACCTTAATTTTATTGTCAGAAGAAAAAAGACAGTGTTATATTTTTAGCCACTTTCTTTCTTTCACTAATGCATCAGTGGTATTATTTCCAAGTGTTAAAAGCCAAGATGGGGTAAGAGACCCTATTTAGATTGAAAATATTCCAAAGGGAACCATATTTTGATTCAACAAACATTTATGGAGGATTTACTATGTGACAGGTACTAGGCTAGAGATTTTCAGAATGATATTTAATCCTTTCCACAACCTCCTATTTTATGGGTGAGAAATCAAGTTCTCTCATAAATTAATCCCATAGTTCCTAAAAATTTGACCAAGAAAACTAGGAAAATAATACAAATATCAGTGTCTTATTTATGTAAGAAAGGACAGAGTATAATGTCATTAATTCATTGCTATCTTAGCCAAATATAGAAAGTCATGCATATTCACTAATTATTACACATTGTCTATAAGAACTAATTACATGGTCGATTCTACATGGACAGCATATGTTTGATGTTATTAGTGCTGCTTTCCAAGAGTGACGATAAGTATTTTCCTTTTATTGTTGTTTTTTGTTCATTTGTTTTGTTTTTGTAGAAAGAGAAACACTGTGGGCACAGGTTGATGCAGTTGAACTCCAAATAATTGCCTTGAAACTTGCATGGCATTCCAATTCAACCTTAAATGCTCATGAAATTCAAAGCGGGAGAGTCTAGCATGAGGCAATACTTAGGCTTTGGCCCTCTCTAGTTTTGTAATTGTTTGCTTTTCTTTGCTCTATGAATACTTTATGACTCAGAATATCAAAAATGCACCAACAGTTGCAGTAGATAAAAGACCCTCCACCATGTGCAATCCATGGGGAGAACACCATTGGAGACCAAAGGAGCAGTCTGACCTTTCCTAGTACATTCATTCCATGTAGGAAGTAAGGATTTCATAGTAGTGGTTTCAGTATCATTACAAAGCACCTCTCTCTGAAATAGCTGGCCCTCTCAAGGTTAAAATTTTGATGTAATTATCAAGTATTCATCTATCTAAAATATTTCTCTTTTCACCTTGTATTTGGCTATAATTTTTGTTACTTATAAGATATGACACTTAAAATCTAAGTAGTCATATATTCTTTGAATTTGCCCCAGTAGCTCACAGCAGAATAACATATCTATAATTCCAACAGGGTTTTTATCATCTGTTATGCCTCTATAAAGCCTTAAATATATAAAAGTTTGTACTTTGAGTATATATTTATATATAATAAAATAAGTTTAGAATTTATGGAATATCTTCACTCAGTCTTATGACATGCCCTGAATATTTTAAAGAGTTTAAAGTAACCTTAAAACCAATGAACCTATAAAGCAAATTTCTATCCCCTAACTAGTGTCAGCAAAGAAATCTGTCTAGAATTGCACCTACCCAAAATAGTCTTATAGACATTTAGGAATGTCTAATTATATGTGGAATCCTTCTGGAGAATCACAAATTATAACTTATATTGTATTTGTAACAGAAAAGAATACATAAATATACAACACATAGAAAAATAATTTATCTTCTTGGGATTTTAAGTCATCAGAAAAAGGGCAGATTTTTAAAGAAGCCTCATATCTTATTTTCTCTGATTCCATGGTGTTCTTTTAAAGAGATTGAAAAAGACTAGAATTCATTACAAGTCCTTAATTGCCAGTTTCTCTACAAAATAGATGTTTATGTGTAGGCTTCAGAATAGCTACCATTCATTTGAGGGAGATCTTGTACAGCCGAAGTTTAAATAAACAGCAATGTTTCACTAAGTTTGCAAAAGCGTAATTAGTCCTAGAGGCACAATATTTTTAAGCGTCAAATACTTGTTCTCCAGCTGTACTATTTGGTTCTGTAGTTTCAGAAGTGGTTTATAGCCATCTCATTGAAGGCCAAGCCTTTCATGACTGACAAGCACTTTCACCATGCATGTGCTCACAGAAACAGAACCATACATTGCCACTACTTCTTAGATAGAGGCATCTGCTACTTTTTTTTTAGATCAGTAGGGCATATAAACACACAAAATGGATTCCATGGGGGCCTGGTAGCATTAATTTGTGTTTGTTCTGTCATGCAATTATATTAGAAAAATGAAATAACTAATTGGAAAATTCACAGGGGGCGGAAATGGTTGTTTAAACATATCTTTCCTACAATTTTGTGTTAGGGTCTAGGGGGGATCGTAATATTCATTTCTCTTTCTTCGAACAATAATATCCTATTAGAAGTTATTTTGAAATAGTTGAAGGTTTTTGTTTCTAAGTAGCAAATGTTTTTTATTTCTTCCGTGTATATGATAAATAACAAAGCCAGCATGTACATAATATCTTCATTTTAAGAACATTGTAAATAATGCAACCTTCTTATTACAGCTAGTTCAGTTGGTATCTTGATTGGGTTAATGAGATCCAAGTCACTGGCGTAGCACTAAGCGCTGACCACATCTAAACTAGTAGACTATATTCTGTACCTTGGAAAGTGTGTATCCTTATAACCATATTCACTTGAAGCCATAAAGATTGTGATTGTTCCTATAAAAAATTAAAATGTATACTATATAACTTGGTCCAAATCCATCAGTGCTACTTGAGAAAAAAATTAGCTGATATTCATAGATAGATCACAGATGCCACAGGTAGAGCTATTATATGTCTTTGTATATGGCAACAGACCCCTTCCTTTCCCTTCTTTGTGCAGTTGGTGATACTGCTTCAATTTGGAATGCTCTTCCTTCCTATTTACACTATTCAGATCTTATTCATAGTTAAAGATAAGCCAAATGCTGTCTCCTCCATGCAGTTTATCCTGTTTTCTCCAAATGGAGGTAATGTACTTCCTCTCTTGCCACTGAACATTTAAGGACCAGGATCAAGTCGTTTTATTTTTAAATTCCTTGACAAATAGTAGATGTTCGAAGACTAGGGGTATGAATAATGATTTTATCCTTATTCTAACTAAGAAAAAAAGACTAAGGAGATGTTATAAGGTCTCACATGGTCTTGAATCACAGTTCCCTTATAATATGTCTATTAAAATACTTTTCAAAATATATTATAGGCTTCTGACTCTGAAGAAATGAATGATCTCCTTTCTGATTCATGATAATTCTTAAGATGGCAGTAAAGGAAAAATAAAACTATAACTCTACACCAACAAACAAAATGGCAGAGAAGACAAAAGCAAACAAAACTCCAATAGAAGATTGATGACTGATTAAACAAAACCAAAGAAGCTACATCTGAGAATATTAAAGCCTGAAATATTTGCAGTGTTAACTAAGGCCAGGGAGATGACCATGTTTTAAGATCATAAACCTGCATCCCTAGAGCAATGAGAAGCTATTGAAAATTTTATGTTGGGTGGATTTATATAATCAGAGCTGCATTTTATAAAGACAAATGAGACCTGGAAAAAATATTTGAAATACATGTTAAAAGTACAGGTTTAATAAACCCAGTATATGAAAAGTTCTTTATACAGCCATAAAAAAGATAAAAACATCAATTTAAAAATGAGTAAAAAATATAAATAGTTAATTCCCAAAAAGAATTGCAAATGTACCATAAATATAAAAGTGGAATCTTAAATATCAATGAAACATGTTTTCCCTACAAGACTTCATAATTAAAAATTGCTAATGTCCATGCTATAGTACTCTGCAGTCATTAAAAATATTGTTGAATAGTAAATATTGATATGGAAAAATATTAGTGATTCATTATTAAGAGAAAACATGAGTTTCAACAGTCTATAGAATGATTCCCTTTCTTGTAATAGCTATGTGTGCAGGCACACACATATATATGTGTGTGTATAGAGACCCAGCCGTGAGACTATGAACAGTCTGCTCCTGAGAAGTTAAAGGGATGTTCTGATCTGAGCATTCTTAGTACATAGTCGTCCACTCAATCAGATAAGTTACTCTGAAGCATTACTTATATTATTGTGTGTATTTTAATGTATTGATTTGCTTTGTATACTCATCTATCTTCCTTTTGAGATCCTTGAGGTCAGGAACTCTGTTTTACATTTCATATTTCCAGGACTTACCAGCAACTAGTGGAGACTGGGAACTCAGCATTTTTCAGTGAAATGAATAAGTGAATGTTAAGAATTCTGCCTGAAAATCAAGTCATCTTTCCTGTGAGTTTGGATAGCACATACCATTTGTACATCTCATCTTGTGTTGACGATGGTTTGTATTGGCTTAGTAGTTTTAAATACATTTATTCTTCTCTCTTAACTAGAGTGGCTGCTCAAAGACAGAAAACATGTCAAACTTTGCTTACTGTCACTTCGTGGGCACAATGCAGAGTGGAGGTTGGAGCTCAGCATATTCAATATTTTGATTGATAATACACATTCATTCTTTAAAGAATGAGAATCGCTTTATAATTTTCTGATTTCAAGAGTAATTTTCCCATCTAGTGATAACCTGGTATATTTATTTCTTCCTGCCCCTTTATTCTCTAAAATATTTTTCCCTTTCTCTTTCTAACAAAAGCTTGTGACTGGTAAAATTCCTTAATTTTTCACAGTAGACTGTGTACTTCAATTGATTCTATATCAATATCAGTCTCACACCTTGTCTTAATTCTCAACTGATTCAACACGCTGGAAGGAAAATGGAAGTTATAGTGCCAATTTAAACAGCCCAATATTATTGAGAAAGAATTAAAATAATCCCCAAATGAGGGTAATTTAAAGTAGTATAGAGCAAAAGAAGCTAACTATTTGGCAAAAGAAGCTAACTATTATCTTTACACTAATGGTATTTTTTACAATAATAATTAATGACTTTGGTAGGCTAGAAAATGAGCTAGGGTTTTTATTTTCATGTGTTATTTAATATAATATTCACAAATATCCAAGGAGAGTACTCCCTCATTCACAAACAAGTAATTTGGAGCTTGAGGAGTTTAAATAAGACAACCAAGAAAGACACAGTAAGCAGTTGGATTAAGGTTCGAATCCAGTTCTAACATCCAAATACATGTTCTTTAATACTAAACCACATTAAGTTTCCTAATAACCCTTTTCCAAATATTTTCTTTAACAACACAAATATTTTTAAGCACTTGTATGCTAGATACCTTACTGGGTGTCATGAAGAGTAAGATAAATAAGTCAAAGTCTCTTTAATAATCTCACTTTCTAACCAATCTCTCTCAATATATTCTTTTTATCTTTTATTCCTAGGGCAGTATCCCTAAATAAGTGAAACAGAACTACTTGTACAGAAATGACTGAATAGATGTAGGGCACTTTGAGTCACCAGACAAAAGTATTCTATGAGTTTAAGGTATTTTAATTATTATGAATAGGTACAAAAAGCTCCATGACTCATTTTGTCATGTAGTTTGACTTTACTTTCCAAGCACGCTTTTGGTAACTTTTTAAAGTTGTTCATTTTTTAAAGAATAATTAATATATAGATTACCAGTTCACTTATACTTACATTAGCACAAGATCATGCATACAGGGACATAAAAGCAAGGGACACATAAATCATACTACAAAAGAATGTGTAGACAAAGAGATGGCACAGTTCGATGCTGAGCTGCACAGCTGCAATTCTGGACATATTCTCAACTTGGCTGAGGGCATGTTCCCTCTTAGGGACACAGTGTTGAGGAGCAAGGATTCTTCATAGACCAATTGTGATTTGTTATGCTGCAATTTCATTTATATAATTTTTGGCTCTCAGGGAAAGTTTGCAAAATCCTCAAATGATAACAGTGCACACTATTTTATAAAAGAGTACTTAAAGATTAAAAACAAAGACTCCACTTTTTCTAAAATACCATTTGAGTTTATTCTTTAGTATCTCTTATCTGGAGAGATAAAAGTATAGTAATTATTTTTCATACATAAAAAAATCTACAAGTCTTTGTATGTCTTCCTGTTTTTTCCCATTACATTGATGTCTATAAATGCACTCTAAGCTTTCTTTAGATATTTTAATTTATATTTTATATGTAAATGTTATATTTACATGATAAATTTTCAGTTTAGTTACATTATAAGCTTCTGATACAGAGGAGCCATTTGTACTCCTCTGGGTACAATCATGCCTCCAAAGGGCATGACTGTTAGGTCAAATACTTCCTGCCAAAGGTAGGAAGTTTAACCAAAAGCACATAAAAGCATTTGAGATCTATCTTTAAACAGAACAATAGAAATATAAAGAAAACTATAAAACAGTATGCAATACAAAAAGCCTTATTCAACAGAATAGTAAGATAAAAATGAAAGACACTCAAATGCAATGAAAATAACAATAAATAAAAAGAGAGCATAAAAAGTTGGGCAACTTTAATAGGTCATAAAATGAAAGTGAGAATAAGATATTTAAATGAATGAGATTTTGTTTAGTTTGGGCTTAATTAAGGATATGTTGACATATTAAGATTGTCCCTAATGTGGGGTTAGTTCTCAAGATGGTCTGGGTTCATTTAGTATAATCATAATATTGAAGACTTCATAAAGTCCTATACTAGGTAAAACAACACCAACTTGTCATAAATGACTTGATAAAATATGAACACATCTAAGTGAGACATGCAAGTACCTCAGCTAGACTAAAACTCCCCAATGAAAATTATGTCTTTATTGGTTACTGATATATGCTAGTATCCCACACATGCCTGGCATATAAAAAGATGCTAAGTAAATACATATTAAATGAATAAGTGAAGAGAGAATATAATAAGTAAATGAAGAAAGGAATAAGCATAGTTTATTTTGAAATAACTACTAATGAAGACTATTTCATCAGGGTTTTTGGTAGGATTAAATTTGTTAACACATTAACTGCCATGAAAGCTGTATTTAACTCACTCTAATTTTGACCCTGGGGCTATGTGAAGCATATATAAAATCTTACTTGTTGATGTTCTTATTGTTACAATTAATATTGACAATTTAATTATAAAAACATGGATTAAATTAATAGAAGTTAGTGGATTTATTTTTCTATTTATTAATATCCTTACCTTTAAATTACACTCAAAGTTATTATTCTATTTTTGTAATAAAACACTGTGGCCCCAAGGAAAAGTTTTTGGGTTTTTGTTGGTGGCAGTCAATGTGTTAATATACATAAATAACATGCTTAGAACAAGTATCTACAAATTTGTAAGTACTGTAAGTCTTAACTATGATTATGATTTATTCATAGAGAAGGTAGACGTCCGGGCCCATTAGGTTGGAGGAAAAGAAAACTGGCTCTTACAGTGATTGAGCTAGGTTTAGAAAATAAACATTTTCTAAAGAGGGTCAGAAAACCCATATGGATCCTAGAAGGCATCAGTGTCAAGTGTAAGAATATGCTAGGAACTGCATGCCTGATATCTCACAAATCTCAGATTGAGAGTGAGTATCCATGATTGTAAGTGATGAGTTCAGTTTTGATAAGGATTTTATTCAATGGCTGGGAACATGCAAAATGGATCAAGGTCATAAAGAACTGCACTCACAAAAGCATGGTGCTGTCCTCAAAGGACTAGAATTAGAACAGGTTTTTCTGCATAATCAGCAAAGAAAGCCTTAAAACACAGCTCTGTATAGTATCACTCAGACCACCCTCCTGCTCACCACTTTTGACTTGCTGCAGCTAACCCCTATCCATCCTGATGAGGCAACCCCTGACCGTCAACTACCTGAGGGTAGTAGAGAAGGCTTTGATCTCATTCTATGTGCATTTGTTGAAATACTTGCACAGCACCCAGGTCTGCTGAGTTATGAAAGAAAGAGTAGCTGTACCCACAAAAGTATGATCTTTTAATGTTGGTTTGTTCTACTTATTTGGAAGCAAATCTGACATTTTTGTGACATGTTCTTAGGTTTTATTGTTACACTGAGGTTCCGTGTTTTTGTTTTCCATCCAGCTGCCTTTGTCTGCCACTGTCATTTTTGGCCAACATAATTGCATGGAGATTATTACTGTCTCTGCTACATCACTCTAGGCTTAAGAAAACAATGGGATTGCTGGACATCTCTTCCAGTTCTAGCTGTGGGGGTGCTATTTATTAGCAGAGGAGGTAATGAGCATAGCCTTAATGGGTATATTCATTGTTTTTTAACTGTCCTATCCTCCTTGCCAGCTTCTAGCCCCTTAATTCAGGGAAATAGCATGAATTGATTTTTATAACACTTTTTACTCTTTCCCACCACACCTAACTGCCTTTTCCATAAACACAGATACATATTTACTTTTGATATTATCTTTCAAAGGTGTCCTCTAAAAAATAATATTTCTAGCCTTATTTTATGCAGTGATGAGGAATTGTCTTTTATACACTTTTGTAAACATGTATTTTGTTCAGTTTATGGGATATTTTCAGTGTGACTGTTTTTATTTTAATCATATAAGGTGATGAACATATAAGGTAATGAACAAAAGTACTATTATTTGTTACTTTTGTGTTCTCTGAATAGCAATGATGGCTATGTTGACTCCTGCAAATAACAGATACCATTTTTATTTTTAAAAATAATATGTGGAAATGGTTTGGTAGATGTAATAAAGTACATCTAAACATGCTAATGATAAGGACTAATTTCCTATTTATTTTTAAAGGATACATAAAGAAAAACATATTTCTTCCAAACTATTATAACCCAAAATATTTATCCTTAATCCCAAAGCAAAAACAAACAAACAAACAAAAACTTAGAAGAACTGGAAATGATTCTACTAAGTGAAGTATACCAAAAATGGAAAAACAAACACCACATGTACTCACCATCAAATTGGTATTAACTGATCAACACTTAAATGTACATATAGTAATAACATTCATCAGGTGTCAGGCAGATGGGAGGGAGAGGCGGGGATGGGCATATAACCACCTAACAGGTTCGGTGTGTACCGTCTGGGGGGTGAACACACTTGAAGCTCTGACTCCAGTGGGGCATGGGCAATACACATAACCTAAACATTTGTAACCCCATAATATGCTGAAAAAAAATTTAAAAAACCTTAGATCTACTTTGGCGAATATATTTTTTGCTACTTATATCAAAAATCTAATTTTTAATTGCATGTCACTCTTGTGTTATCATAAACAAATGACTCCAAATATAGATAGCACATTAATTGGAATTAAAAAGGCAAAATGTAGTAGCATACATCAAATAATGATGTTGATTGCAATGAACATTTATTTTTTTAACAGCTTTATACCAATATTTGTTCATAAAACAATAAGCCAAAGATTGGAAAGAAATATTTATAACATGTAAAACTTTTTAAATGTTTGTATGCATTATACAGAAAGGAATCATAAGAAAATGATAAATAATATAGTAAAAGTAGATAAAAGAACAAAATAGATATTTAATATAAAAGGAAATATTAATAAAAAATATAAATCTTACAAATGACTCTACCCTTTTAAGGCAAATGTTTTAAGGTAATAAAAATGAAAGTTAGATTGCAATGAGACATTTTTTACACCTACTAGGTTGGTGAATGATTTTGACAAAATCAAGTATCTGTAAGACTGGAGGAGGGGCAACATTGTTGTTAAGAGTATAATTTGTTTAAACAAATTTTGAAAGCAGTTTGGCATAATTTGTTACTATGACATATACTATAACCAGTGATTATACTTCTAGACATACACTCTAGAGAAATATTTGAATATTGAATTAGTAGACATACACTAGAATGTTTGCAACAGCATTATTCAAAATAACAAAATCTTAGAATCAATACACATATCTATCAAAAGGAAATTGAATAGATAAATTGATATAGAGTCATACAATAAAACACTCCATAGAAATGAAAAAATTAATGAACTATAGTTTTATGCATCAACATGAATAAATTTTGATGGGTAATAATGTTGAGTTAATAAACAGCAAGTCACAAAAGGCTATACTTACTGTGATGTTATTTTGATAAATTTTAAAGCAATACTGAAAAATATACTATTTCAGTATTGATGAAACAAAAATATATATAGCCAATACTGAAAAATATATTGTCTAGTGACATTCTACACATGAGATTAAAATCTATAAGCATGGATATGATACAGTAAATACTCAAAATAAAGGTTGTCTCTTATTCTGAAAGAAGGCAGATAGATTGAAGGAGAGGTATATAGAAAGCTTAAACAGTATTGGTTTGATCTATACCCTAAGTAGAAAGTTACCACCATATCTGGTTTTTTTCATTATTATACTTCATAACTCAGATATAGAAATGATTACATAAGCATTCATATTACAGTTATATTTATATATCAAATTTCTATAGCTATATATATCAAATAATATATAATTATCATTTATTATGTTTTAAAAAGGAGTATAGTAGTTTATTTAAACAAGTGAATTGCTTATATATGTTTTGAACATGAAAAAAATTAAACTAGCATTCAAAATTCACATAACAAATATTCAACATATGAGATATTAAGAAATGATAGGTTTGCACTCATCACAGGCTTTTAAAGATTAGAACATTTTTATTTTTCTGTGATTACACTCCACGGACAGTCCAGTCACAGAATTTGCCAAGCCCACAACTCTCCCTTTATTATATATCACCATTGCTGCTCTGGTGTCATGTGATCTCCCACCTCTAGTTCAACAATTTGGACCTCAGGAGTTGGGGACCGGGGGTGAGTAGTAGGAGGGATGTCAAAGTATACGTTATACAGAGGCCTATAATGTGGTCTCTAATAGAACCCAAACCAATCATATAGAGCAAGTAAATAAATTTCAATAATGGCCAATAGAAATTGTTTCACTACAGTTTCTGACTGGACCACTCAGATCAACAAATTGCTAGAGTTGCTTTGGATCTAGAACATTTCCATAGCTAAATATCCTTCCAGGCTCAGAAATCCCCAGCTATATGGCTATTACTTTGTTTCCAAAGAACTTGGCTACTCAACCAAGATTCCTTCCTTCCTAATGTATAGACTTGTATTTAGAATTATCTGTCTGGAAATATCTAGCTCTGTGCACTGACTATAACTGTCACTCATCCTTTTATTTGACAACTATAACAAATGGCTACAATTTACTGTTTTGAACTAATTAGGGTTTTTACACCATATTTTTCTTTTAGATAAACCTAATAAAATTGAAAAAAAAAATGCACAAATTAGCCGTAAATCCTGTGTAAAATTTAGAACACTTCAACTTTTCCCCAGTTGTTCCATTCCAGTTAGCTCCACATTTGCTTGCACCCTGTGCAGATCTATCTTCATTTCTCATTAATGAGAAACATTACCACATGAGCCATGCTTTTATTTTTTGTACAACCACCATAGGAAACATTATCTATTCCATGTCTTGTTTAATAAGTGCAGGAGAAAATCTCTATTTTAGATTTGCTTTTTACCATAAGCAATCATTACTTCCTAAACAAATGTGTTCTAGCAAATGACAGAAAAGTTATGCTTCTTTTCTTCAGATAAGAATTTATAGTTTATTGCTTTGCCCTTTTTTGTAGATGGTAGGAAGTTCAGAGTTATAATGGAGTTTACTGAAATTTAAAATACCCTAAAAATCCCTCATTTTAGCCCCAACATTAACCCTAAGCTGAACTCAAATTTACTTTATTCCACAACTGGATCTAAAATTGAAATTTGTATAATGGCATTCTTACTACAACCTCTTATTTTCCTAACTTTTCCAAGGAATCAGCTAAAATAAATAATAAAATAAATATTAAAAACCTATTACACAGCAGAGCAAGATGGCCACGTAGAAAACTCCAGCAGTTGTTTCTCTGAACAAAGATCAAATTCAACAACCATCTAGGCAAGCAAACATCTTTAGAAGAATAAAGATCAGGTGAGTGATCATACTACCTGGTTTTAACCAGGAAAGAGGCACTAAAGAAAAGACAGGCAGAAAAGACAATCTGGCATTGCCTACACAACCCCTTCCCCATTCCCCCCAGCAGTGTCACATCCTTTGAATACCTGGAACCCTGTCTTAAGAAGGACAGGTTCAAACAAGCCCAGACTGAGAAGATTAAAATAGATACCTAACTCTTGAATGCTCAGATATCAATAAGCATCCACAAGCATCAAGAACACCCAGAAAAACATGACCTCACCAAACAAATTAAATAAGGTTCCAATGACCAATCCAGGAATGATGGAGATAGTAAACTTTCAGACAAATAATTCAAAATAGCTGTCCTGAAGAAGCTCAGTGAACATCATGACAACACAGAGAAGGAATTCAGAAGCCTCTCAGAGAAATTTAACAAAGAGATTGAAATAATAATAAAAAAAATTAAGCAGAAATTCTGTAGTTGAAAATTTCAATTGACAAACTGAAAAATGCGTCAGAGCCTGTCAGCAGTACAATTGACCAAATAGGAGAAAGAATCAGCTTGAAGACAGACTATTTGAAAATCCATAGTCAGAAAAGAAAAAAGAAAGAAGCATACCTACAAAATCTAGAAAGTAGCCTCAAAAAGAGAAATCTAAAAGTTATCAGCCTTAAAGAGGAACAGAGAAAGAGATTGGCGTAGAAAGTTTATTCAAAGAAACAATAACAGAGAACTTTACAAACTTAGAGAAATACATCAATATTCAGGTATAAAAAGGTCATAGAAAACCAAGAAGATTTAAACCAAACAAGACTTTCATGAGGCATTTAATAGTAAAACCCCAAAAGGTCACAGATAAAGAAATGGTCCTAAGAAAGAGAAAAGGAAAAAAAAAAAAAAAAACTATATACAGGAGCTCCAATATGTCTGGCAGCAGACTTCTCAGTGGAAAAACCTTATCAGGCTAGGAGAGAGTGGCATGACGTATTCAAATTGCTGAAGGACAAAAACCTTAACCTTAAAGCATTATACCCTACAAAAATATCCTTCACACATGAAAGAAGAAGAAAGAATTTCCCAGACAAACAAAAGCTGAAGGATTTCATCAATACCAGACTTGTCCTACAAGAAATTCTAAAAGGAGTTCTTGAATTTCAAAGAAAAGGACATTAATGAACAAGAAATAATCTGAAGGTATAAAACTAACTGGTAACAAGAAGTATAAAAATACAGAAGACACTATTGCTGTAAGTGTAGTTCATAAACTACTTGAGTAGGAAGCCTGAAAGACAAACTTATCAAAAATAACTACTATCACTTTTTTAAAGATAAATTGTATAAAAAGATATGGATGGAAATAATAAAAAGTTAAAAAGTGTGGGGGATAGAGTTAAAAGAAAAAATTTTTGTTAGATTTCTCTTTGCTCATTTGTTTTTTTCTAAACAAAGTTGTCATATGTTTAAAACAATTGGTTACAAAATGTTTTTTTCAAGCTTCATGGCAACCTTGAATAAAAAACTGCAAGAGATACAAAATAATAATAATAATAATAAGCAAGAAATGAAACCACACTACCAGAGAAAATCACTCTGAACAATGGAATACAGGAGGAAGTAAGAAAGAGAGGATTACAAAGCAACCATAAATCAATTAATAAGATGGCAGTAGTAAGTCCTTACCTATCAATAATAACATTGCCAAAAAACATGAAAAAATGCTCAACATCTCTAATCAACAGGGAAATGTAGATCAAAACCACAATGAGGTATCACTTAACTCTAGTGAGAATGGCTTTTATCAAAAAGTCCCAAAACAACAAATGTTGATGTGGTTACAGAGAGATAGGAACACTCATACACTGCTGGTGGGACCTGCAGACTAGTACAATATCTATGGAAAGTAATATGGAGATACCTCAAAAAACTAAAAGTAGAACTACCATTTAATCTAGCAATCCCACTACTGGGTATTTACCTACAGGAAAAAAAGACATTCTATAAAAAAGACATCTGCACTCAAATGTTTATAGTAGCACAATTCACAATTGCAAAGATGTGGAAACAACTCAAGTGCCCATCAATACATGAGTGGATTAATAAAATGTGGCATATGTGTACCATGGAGTACTACTCAGCCATTAAAAATATGGTGAACTACCTCTTCTATTATCCAGGATGAAGCTGGGGCCCATTCTTCTAAGTAAAGTATCACAAGAGTGGAAAAATAAACACTACATGTACTCACCATTAAATTGGCACTAATTGATCAACACTTATGTGCACATATGGAAGTAACATATGGTGTTGGGCAGGCAGGAGAGGGAAGAGGGGATGGGTAAATTCACACCTACTGGATGTGGTGTGTACTTTCTGGGGCGGGGGGTGGGCATGCTTGTATCTCTGACTTGGGCAGTGCAAAGGCAATATATGTAACTATAGTGTTTATATCACAGTAATTTTCTGAAATTTAAAAAATAATTAAAAAAAGAAATAAAAAGAAAAATAGACCCCAATACAATAATCACTGGAGACTTCAACACTCCACTTTTAGCATGGGACAGATTATCTAGAGAGAAACTCAACAAAGAAATATTGTACTTAATTTTCACTAGAAACCAAATGCACCTAATAGATATTTACAGAAAGTCTCATCCAACACTACAGAATACACACTCTTCTCCTCAGCTAATGAATCATTCTCAAGCACAGATAATATGTTATGTCACAAAAGAAGTGTTAAAAATTTAAAAAAATTGGAGTCATATTAAGTATTTTCTCTGATCACAATGGAAGGAAACTAGAAATCAATAACATAAGGAACATTTGAAAATATACAACACAAGGAAATTAAACAATATGCTCCTGAATGACCAGTAGGTCAATGAAGTGATTAAGAAGAAAATTTTAAAAATTCTTGAAACAAATGAAAATGAAAATACAGCATATTAAAACCTATGGGCTACAACAAAAGCTGTAATAAGAGGTAGTTTGAGTAATAAGTGCCTACATCAAAAAACAAGAAAAGCTTCAAATAAACAACTTAATAATGCATCTCAAAGAACTAGAAAATCAAGAGCAAACCAAACCCAAAATTGGCAGAAGGAAAGAAATAATAAAGAGCAAAGTCTAGAAATAAATGAAATAAAAACAAACAAAAAATACAAAAGTTCAAGAAAACAAAAATTTTTTTTAAAGATAAATAGAATTGACACACTTTGTAGGCAGTCTAACTATGAAAAAAAGAAAGAAGACCCAAATAAACAAAATCAGACATGAAAAAGAAGACATTACAACAGATACTACAGAAATAAAAAGGATCATTAGAGACTACTCTGAGCAACTTTAAGTCAATAAATTGGAAAATCTAGAAGAAATGGGTAAATTGACATATATAACCCACCAAGATCAAACAAGAAAGAAATCCAAAACCTAAATAAATCTATAACAATTAATGAGATAGAAGCAGTAATATAAAGTCTCCTATCAAGGAAAAGCACAAGACATGATGAAGCCCAAGGCAGCCCTTCACTTCTGAAATCTAATGAACATTCAAAAAAGTACTAATACCAATCCTATTTAAACTATTCAAAAAAATCAAGGAGTTGGGAATACTCCACCAAAATTTTACAAGACCTATATCACCCTGATACCAAAACCACACAAAGCCACAATAAAAAAAGAAAACCATAGGCCAATATCTCTAATGAACATAGATACAAAAATTCTCGAGAAAACACTAGCAAACTGAATTCAACAACACATTAAAAAGATTATTCATTATGATCAAGTGGGATTCATCTCAGGAATGCAAGGATGGTTCAACATATACTAATCAATCAATGTGATACATTGCATGTCAACAGAATGAAGGACAAAAATCATATGCATATGTTCATTTTGATTGATCCTGAAAAAGCATTCAATAAATTTCAATATCCTTCATAACAAAAACTTGCAAATATCTAGGTATAGAAGGAACTTACCTTCAACATGATAAAAGCCATATATGATAGACCAACAGCAAATATCATACTGAATGGAGAAAAACCGACAGCCTTTCCTCTAAGATCTGGAACAAAACAAGGATGCCCACTTTCACCACTGTTATTCAACATAGCAGTGTAAGTTCTAGCTAGAGCAGTGAGACAAGAGAAAGAAATGAAGGGCATACAAATTGGAAAGGAAGAAGTGAAATTATCCATGTTTGCAGATGATATGATATTATATCCAGAGAAATATAAAATTACACACACAAAAAAAAATCTCTTAGAACTGATAAAAAAATTCAGGAAAGTTGCTGGATACAAAATCAATATACAAAACTCAGTAGCCTTTCTATATGCCAAGAGTAAACTCTCTTTCTCTGAAAGAGAAACCAAGAAAGGAATCCAATTTACAATAGAAACAAATAAAATATATAGGAATTAACTTAACCAAAGAAGTGAAATATCTCTGTAAGGAAAACTATAAAATATTGAGGAAAGTAATTGAAGAGTACACAAAAAATGGAAAGCTATTCCATGGTTGTGGACTGGAAGAATCAATATTGTTAAAATGTCCATACTACCCAAAGCAATCTACAGATTCAATGCAATCCCCATCAAAATACCAATGATATTCCTCATAGAAGTAGAAAAAATAATCCTAACATTTATATGGAACCAAAAAAGTCCCAGAATAACCAAAGCTATCCTGAGCAAAAAGAACAAAACTGGAGAAGGAATCACATTACCTGACTTCAAATTTTATTATACAACTATAGTAGCCAATACAGCATGGCACTGTCATAAAAACGAATACACAGACCAACGTAATAGAGTAGAGAAACCATAAATAAATCTACACATCTAAAGTGAACTTATCTTCAACAAAGTTGCCAAAAACATACATTGGGGAAAGGACAGTCTCTTCCATAAATGGTGCTGTAAAAACTGGATATCGAATTTGCAGAAAAATAAACTTAGACCCTTATTCTTACCATATACAAAAGTCAAATCAAAATTTTTGAAAAACTTAAATCTAAGACCTGAAACTGTGGGTCTACTAAAAGAAAACACTGGGGAAATGCTTCAGGACATTGGTCTGGGCAAGGACTACTTGAGTAATAACCACAAAGCACAGGCAACCAAAGCAAAATTGGACAAATGGGATCACAGCAAGCTAAAAAGCTTCTTCACAGCAAAGGAAACAATCAACAAAGTGAAGAGAGTATCCACAGAATAGGAGTAAATATTTGCAAACTATCCATCTGACAAGGTATTAATAACTAAAATACATAAGGAGCTCCAACAACTCAATAGGGGAAAAATCAAATAATCTAATTAAAAATGGGCAAAGGATCTGAATAGACACTTCTCAAAAGAAGACACACAAATGATGAAAAGTTATATCAAAAATGCTTGGATGTGACGTACATTGTCAGGGGGAAGGGATTACCTCTAACCCTTCTTAGGGAGAGGCAAAGATAGACAATGTAACCAAAATGTCAAAAAAAATGCTTAACATAATTAGTCATTGGAGAAATGCAAATCAGCACTACAACATGATATCATCTCACCACAGTTATAATGTCTTTTATCAAAAAGACAGGTAATAACAAATTCTGGTGAGGATGTGGACAAAGGGGAACCCTCATATATTATTGGTGGCATTGTAAATTAGTGCAGTCACAAAGGACAACAGTATGGAGCAGGGGTCCTCAAAATTTTTAAACAGGGGGCCAGTTCACTGTCCCTCAGACCATTGGAGGGCTGGACTATAGTTTTAAAAAAAACTATGAACAAATTCCTATGCACACTGCACATATCTTATTTTGAAGTTAAAAAACAAATGGGCAAAAACACCCGCATATGGCCCACAGGCCGTAGTTTGAGGACGCTTGTAAGGTTTCTCAAAAAACTGAAAATTGAACTACCATATGACCCAGCAATCGTACTGCTGAGTATATGTCCAAAGGAGAGGAAATCAGTGTATCAAAGAGATATTTGCACTCCCATAGTTATTGCAGAACTATTCACAATAGCCAAGATTTGGAATCAATCTAAGTGTCCATCAATGGGTGAATGGATATAGAAATTGTGGTACATGTATACAATGGAATATTATATAGCCACAAAAAGATGAAATTCTGCCATTGGCAACAACGTGGATAAAACTGGAGAACATTATGTTAAGTGAAATAAGCCAAGCGCAGAAAGACAAATCTCTCATGTTATCATTCATATGTAGAAGTCAAGTATTAAAAATAATTGGTTTCATACAGACAGAGAATAGAATGATGGTTAGCAGAGGCTGGGAAGAATAGCATGGAGGAGAGGAATAAAGTGGGGATGGTTAATGAATGCAAAACTATAGTTAGATAGATAGAATGAACAATATTTCATAACACAACAAAGCCACTATAATTAGCAATAAGTTAGGTTATATTTTAAATAACTAAAAGAGTGGAAGTGGAATGTTCCTAACACAAAGAAATGACAAATGCCTGAGGTGCTAGATATCCCAATTTCCTTGATTTGACTAATTCACATTGTATGTCTGAATCAAAACATCACACATATTCTAAAAAGATATATAACCCATAATAGTTAAAAAGAAAAAAGAAAAACAATATAAAAACCTTGTATAATGCAGAGTAATTCTGCACAATTAAATTTAGGATTCACAAAAATTAATAAAGTTGTTTTTGATATAGCATATGGATCATAACTCTACCTTGGTTTGACTTATGAATTTTAGATACATAGAACAGCTGAAACTAGGTCAACAAAATTTTTTTTAGTGAAATACATCGAAATGAATTAGATAATAACTTTCACTTTGTATAAACAGAACTTGAATGCTTACTTTGTAATTACTTAAAAATTTCTTTTTTTAAAACAAAAATTTAGGATCTGAGAATATGAAATGTGTTTTTTTTACCAGCTTTATTGAGGTTAAATTAACAAATAAAAATTATATATATTTAAGGTATGCAAAATGGTAATTTGATATACATATACATTTTGAAATGAATACCACAATCAAGATAATTATATGTCCATCACTTCCCATAGTTATCATTTTTTGCATGGTGAGAACACTTAAGACATATTATCTTAGCAAATTTTAAGTACTATGTATAATACATTATTATTAACTGTAGTCATCATACTCTACATTAGGTCCCCGGAACTTATTCATTTAATAACTGAAAATTTGTACTCTTTGACCAGTAGCTCCCCATTTTCTCCACCCCCTGTCAGCACCAGGCAACCATTATTCCACTCTGCTTCTAAGTTTGACTTTTTGAGATTCCATATATATATAAGTGAAATCATACAATATTTGTCTTTTTGTGTCTGACTTATTTCACTTAGTGTAATGTCCTCTAGGTTCATCCATGTTGTCACAAATGGTAACTATTTCTTTTTTGTGGCCAAATAATATTTCATTATATATATATATATATATATATATAAGCACATGCACACCAAATTTTTTTTATCCATTCATATGTCAACAGATATTTACATTGTTTCCATATCTTGGCTATTGTAAATACATAAAAATTTCTAAAGCTTAAAAACAGTATGTTGTCATCCATAGCAAAATATCTATCCTATCATCATCTTATATCTGAGTAATTGTGGACAGATTCCAAAATAAAAAAATTTGACTAGTATGGCTTAATGTATTTGAGGAAAGTCAAACTAATTACAATTCTTTTCTAAACACTTATAATTTAAATGGAGGCAGAAGGCTCTGGATCCAAAATACTATCAGAGGTAACATTTATGCATTTACAGATATAATAAGTGAACTAACAAACTGATTTACCTTTCTATGATATGAGTCTAAGTTCAGTCCTTAACTGTACCTGTATCATATGTCTCATTTATCAATAAAGTATTTTCTCTCTCTCTCTTTCTCTTTCCCTTTTCCCTTTTATTTTATGAAATGAATGACAACTGATCCATTCAGTTATTCCCTCATTCCCAGCTTAGTGGACAGCATAGTTCATCCTGTTAAGGTAATAAAACAAGATGATACAGTCAGATCACTGGAAGTGTCAGAGTGAGAGAACATGAAATTTCATAGGTACTGGCAAGCAGCCTTCTATTTGTGAATCAAAGTTCTCAATTCCCAATAGAAGTAGTAAAGGCACCTATTAACCACATTCTGTTCAAGTAAAGGTGTGGGTTCTGCACAGAATTATCCCATGCTTTGGAAGCTAATTTTTCTCTAAATTGTTATTGTAATTTAAGAGTTGAAGTACATATGTAGCATGTGATATTTTCTATTATAGCAAACATAGCCTAATTCAATTTATCTAACAATTTTTGTATGTTGACTCTGAGTGAATTAGTATGCTGGGGCTAATTACTTCCACTATGTTATTTATTTAAGAGGCAAATAAATATATTAGGTTTTTAAAATTAGTATTATATTTTATAACATGAGAAAAAAGGCCTACTTCATTGCTTTGTTACAAGTATACACATCAACTGCTCCCCATTCAAGCTAGCAACAGGATTATAGCTTCATTACCTCAGAGATGTACATTATGTGGGGGGTGAGGAAAGCAGTAAGATTTGTAAGAACTGAGACTTGGAGAAAAGGGAGAAGAGGGGTCTACATAGAGATTGAGCCCATCCCTCAAAGTGAGGTATCACAAGGATGGAAAAACATGCACCAAATGTACTCGCCATCAAATTGGTACTAATTGATCAACACTAAGGTGCTCATATGGTAGTAATACTCACCAGGTGCTGGTCAGGTATGAGGGGTGGGGGCTGGGGGCAGAGGGGATAGGGGTGTAAAAACACAGCTAATGGAAATGGGGACACTGTGTGGAGGAAGGACATGCTTGTAGCCCTGGCTTAAGCATGGCAAATGCATTTCAGGTAACCAAAATATTTGTACCCCATAATATCCAGAATTAAAAAAAGAGAGAGAGAAAAGCTTTCTTCCAACTAAACAATAAAATTATAGATCCCTGGGCTGCAGATGAAGCGAGAGACATATGTGAATCTTGGATGAACCCTAGGGGGTTGTAATATCCTGAGAAGAAAGGTTATGTGGTATACCTTGGGGGAATCCCCCTACACATCACAGGTATCAGCATTCCAGAAGATTTCCGTGTCCTAATTAATACAGAAAGTAGAAGAGAAAGGCCATGTGATCAGAGACAAAGGATGCTCCAGCAGTTACCTCTGGGACAGGCCAAAGGCGCCCCCTAATCCCCAAATCCTGACAATGTATAAGCTCCCAGAATTTAGACTCAGTTCTAGAAAAATAACGAGGAAGTATACAAATGACCATCTTAGAATTCAGTGCCATTTCCACTGAATGGAGACTCAGAAGCAACATATAGTTAGTTACTTGTAGAAACTGAAGATATATCATGCTTCTTGTATACCTGATATTGTGGACAGAGATTCAAACTTGCTCTAAGTGTCTAGAACAGTGCTTGGAATCTAATAAGTCCAAAATAAATATTAACTATTACTATTTTTTAAATTAAAAAATAAAAGGAGTTATGCTATTCTGACAGGAAAACCCCTCAAAGTTCTCAGATTCATATTAATATATAAGAGAATATGGAAGATTTACACTCCAAATGAATACATGAAATTTTTTTTTTAGTATTAAATAAAGTTTCAATATTCTACAGTTATCTACAGAAACCAATATGTCTACATAGGGTACACTGGTAACCTAATCTCTGCCATGTGTTTCCCAGTCTTGAGTAATTCTAAAGTCATATTATTCCTGATGAGCTTGCTACATTGCCTCCTGTTTAAATAGAAATTCAAAATTCCTTTATATTATCCTTCATCTAATCCTGGGAGAGAAATAGAACATGAATGGAAGAATTAATGGAAACTGAATACAATCTAAGCTTTTTCCATAGTAATATACCAATGTTGGGCTCTTAGTTTTGACAAATATAGCACAGTAATATAATCTGAAACTTGGTGGGTGAGGGTTATACAGAAATTTTCTGTAGTTGCAAGTTTTCTGTGAATTGAAAATTAATACAAAATAAAAGTTTATTTTTTACAATGATAAATTATTTCATGCAAACACCTTTTTAAATTGAAATAGCTTGAGAAAAATATACTACGTTGAGCCTGACATAGACTCCATCAAACTAATATTGAAAGCATTCTACTGGTGTTTTCTCAGGCTTATTTTTTATTTAGTTTAAAAATGAGTTTGCTAATGTTTAGAGTCAGCAAATATTTATTGTATACCTACCATGTACAGTGACGTGGAGTATACATTAATAAATTAAGTACAGATCATTTTCTAGCAAGAAATACACATAGGTACATAAATAATTATGATTTAATAAAAGAGTTATGTTTTTTACAAAAGGGGTTTAAATTGTTACTAGAATTTATAGGACAGAAAATGTATTTTCAAATATTGAATCAAGCAAAGTTTTAAGGAGGAAATGTCATTTGAATTAGATCTTGAGTGATTACTTGTTTGGGGACAAGTATTGATTAGGGAAAGAACATAAAAAAGAATATACTACATAAAGTCAATAGGGCAGACAGAATTTAAGGGACATAAAATATTATAGTGAAAAATAAAGACAGAAAGATAACTTACCAACATTTTGCAGAGCACGTTAAAGACCAGGTTGTGTTATACTCAATTTTGCAGGGTTTTGACATAGGAAGTAATATCAAGATACTAACTTCAAAATATTGCATTTTCCTAGAAACCATATCTTTTTTAATACAGGATCAGAGAAGGTTCTGATAACTTTTTATTTAGTAGGATGAATTAGAACCCACCAGGAAACAGATCCTGGAGAACAGAGCAAGCTAACAGCTTGGAGGGTTTAGTGTAAAAGCAGTTAGGTCACCAAAAAAAATTTTTACATATGCCAAGTGATGACATGAGAAATCCATTATTTCCAAGGTCAGAAAGTAACAGATACAGGACAACAGACTGTGAGGACATGGAAGCCAGGAAAGGGAATCTTTTATATCAAAACACATGGCCAGCATAAGGAAAACATATCAGAGTCCAAGCTATATGTACTCATATTTAGGACAGAAATCCAAATTTGCAAAGAAAGAGGATTAATAGGAGTAGTATTTAGCCATTGTCTACAAAGGACAAAGTGGAAAGTTAATTATCATAATTAAAGTCCCGTCCAAATCCACCGACAACCCTATTCACCACCTGCCAATATTAAAGAAGCCTCTAATCTGCCCCCCTATGTAAGACATTCATGATTTAGCAGGAGACACTTATGCTATTGAAAAGGCTCTTAGAAGAATGAGAAAGCATTGGCCAAGTGAAGATGTTCAATAGGAATTTACACTTGGTACTCTCAGTACCAAGGAAAAGAACTGAGCCTTGGACTGAGAAATGGTGGATGGTACCAGTATGAAAACCAAGGCCCCAAAGATGACCAGTAATAGACATCTTAAGCCTAGCTAAATGAAACCACACATGGATGGCTGTGTGCATGAGAAAATATACTAGAGGAGAGGGGTTAGGTGCCTTGTTTTCTCTACTTCTGTTGATCTCTCAAACTTGGACAACCTAAACATTCCTCTAGGTATGTGCCAGAAAGGTTAAATGCTCCATATTCATCTAATGACTAATGGTTCAAATGGAAAGGCCATCATAAATCCCTGAACTCTAATAAGTCTGGTTCTGAGTCATATTAAATCCCAAATGACCCATGGGGGTGGCCACAGTTGCAGGAGGTACTGCTTCTGGAACAGTAACCAACACAGAGATAGGGTATCGGAGATATCACAGATATAGTTACCAAAGCCAAGATATTCATCTGACACCAAGTCTTAAACAAGGCATAACACAAATTTTCCAAATTGTAGAATACTTTTTTATTTTATCAGATTGTTTTTCAAGTCTAATATGACTGAACAAGATACATTGAGAGACTCACATAGAAAATACAATATGTAATCATTTATTTAGAATAATGGACCATATCAGTGATATTTCCATACCTTATTGTCTGAGACAGAATCACTCAGATGTGGAAGACTTTACAGGTAAAGTCTGTGCTCATAAAGTTAATGGAGTTCAGATCTGCTTAACTTCTAAGGGAGGACAAGGAAACTAAGAAACATTAATTGGCAATCATGTACCCAATAATATGCTTGCTATTTTATGTAAATTAATTTATCCTGTGAAAACAGTAGCAAAACAATATATACTTTACATCATGTATGTGGATGTTAGCATTCTTTAATTTGCGTTATCTTTTAAAGGGGTCTAGATGAATAAATAAGCTTATTGGTAAGTAGTATTTATTACTTATTTATTGTTCAATATTTATTATATTATTGAACAATAATATTTTCTAAGTCATATAAATAAAGAGGAACTTTGATGATGATGAGAGAAACTATACTTTAAATGAATAGATAAAAGAATGTAAAATATACATTAGTTTTCCTAGTAGAGTGTGATTTAATCACTTCTTTAAAAATCACCTATTATCTTCCTGTAAATTGAATGTTCTCTAATGACATTTTAATATACTCAATTCCCCAGCCTCTTTGAGCATTCTACATCCATTTCTAGATTAGGTGTTTACCATCTTCAAACCATTTATTCCATCATCATTAAACATGGAAGTAACAGAGGTGTTGGTTATTTATCTTTAAAAATATTCAAACTGATCATTTATAATAAAATATAGCTTAATTCTGCCTTAATTTTCTAGAAATCAACAAAATAACATAAATTATTTTGACAAAGATGTAAATAACATAAGTCATTTTGTTGGAATCTAAAAATATAGAACAAATATGAATATGATTTTTCTTAGAAATGCAGAAAAGCTAATTGTTATTTTCCTGAATGGGCTAAAGGAAAAAAATACTGTTTTTTTCTTTAATATAGCAATGGATACTTACTTGGAGCATATACTTTTCTAAGCTCTATTCTTGTGCAGACTCTTAGAGATCCTAAAAATCTCTGAAGGCCTCCTAGTGTTATCCTATTAGGTAAAGTTCTTTCTAAGAAGTAGTCAGAGAAAAAGTTCCTTGATTTTGAGAAAAAAAATAGATTCTTTCATTATCATGCCATTCTAAATTAACACAGTATGCAATTTAAAAATAAAACATTTAGAGTGTCAAAAAAGTAATAGCATATTAGTTGTTTGTTTTGCATATTAAAGGGTTTTAGGTTGGTACAAAAGTAATTGCAGTTATAGCATTGTTGAAATTTGCCATTTGATATTAGAATACATTCGTAAATAAATGTGGTTGTGTTATACATTATTTTAATGTGCATTTCTCACTTTATGATTTTTTGCTAATGACTTATTACTTGTTGCTTATTATATATTTATTTTAGACTATGGAAACAATGTTAGACAAAAAGAAAATTCAAGCTACTTTTTATTTATTTCATCATATTATGGGGGGTCTAAATATTGTTAAGGTTACATATATTGCCCTTGCCACCTCCCCACCCCACCCCACACCCGCCAAGTCAGAGCTTCAAGCATGTCCATCCTCCAGGTGGTAAGCATCACACTCATTATGTAATATACATCCATCCCTTCCTCCCCCCTCTGACCTGCCCACCATCCGATAAAAGTTTTGTGGGTTTTTTTTTGACATTTTGGTTTCATTTTATATCTTTGCATCTTCCTAAGAAGGGTTAGAGGTATGCCCTTCCCCTCTGCAATGCTCACCACATCCCTAAGATGTGGGTCTACACCTCACCCCCACCGAATCCCTGGTGAACATTACAACCATTTGAGCACCATAGTTTTAATCAGTCAGTACCAATTTGATGGTGAGTACATGTGGAGTCCATTTTCCTGATCTTGTGTCACCTCACTTAGGATAATGGGCTTAAGCTTAATCCAGGATAGTACAAGCAGTGCTAGCTCGCTGTCATTTCTTAGAATTGAGTAATATTCCATTGTGAATGTATACTAAATTTTAATTATACACTCCTGAATTGACGGGCACTTGGGTTGTTTCCATGTCCTTGCAATAGTGAATTGTGCTGCCATAAACATTCGGGTGCAGATGTCTTTATAATAGAATGTCTTATGCTCTTTTGGGTAGATGCATAACAATGCTATTGCTGGGTTGAATGGTATTTCTATTTCTATCTGTTTGAGGTATCTCCAAATTCTTTTCCACAAAGGTTGCACTAATTTGCAGTCCCACCAGCAGTGTAAGAGAGTTCCTGTCTCTCCACGTTCTTGCCAGCATTGTTGTTTGGGGATTTCTTGATATAGGCCATTCTCACTGGGGTGAGGTGATATCTCATTGTGATTTTGAAGTGCATTTCTCTAATGATTAGAGATGTTCAGCATTTTTTATATGTTTGCATGCCATTATTCTGTCTTCTTTGGAGAAGTTTCTGTTTATTTCCGTTGCCCATTTCTTGATGGAGT
>CAUYPO010060840.1:0-11237 GCA_963574435.1 Cheirogaleus major
GCCTGAGCAAGAGCAAGACCCTGTCTCTACTAAAAATAGAAAGAAATTAATTGGACAACTAAAAATGTATAGAAAAAATTAGCCGGGCATGGTGGCGCATGCCTGTAGTCCCAGCTACTTGGGAGGCTGAGGCAGGAGGATTGCTTGAGCCCAGGAGTTTGAGGTTACTGTGAGCTAGGCTGACGCCATGGCACTCACCCTAGCCTGGGCAACAGAGTGAGACTCTGTCTCAAAAAAAAAAAAATGTTAGGCTTAAGATAGAGGCTAATGTTTTTGGTATGAAAATCCCCCAGTAGGTGCGGCATGGTCATCGGGCTAAATTACTGTTCTGGCAGAATCCGTATGTGCTTACAAAGTTTGCACAGGCCTTAGGTTTTAGGCAAAGGCCAAACAAAGCAAGTAAGGAGAATTTATGTCTTCTAGAAGCTCTGAAATAGATAAAGATAACTGTATCAGCTGTCCTAGTATCATAAGACCAAAAAGAACGTAAGCTAAAGATAAATGTGTTCAGTTTTGGGGTGATTGCTTTGGCTTCAGAAAATGAAAGTGAATGTCTAGCATAGAAAATAAAATAGAAAGTCTATGTGAGAAATTGGCTGCGAGACTTAAACAGAGTTAACATTTTAGGGAAAGACATCCATAATTCTTCATCACGACCCTAATATAGCTATTCAAAATGTACTTTTCAACATCAGTGACATAGTTACTCAGTAACCTTGCAACTAGCTTGTTTGTTCACTCTAAAAGGCAGAATCAAAGATATCACCAGTGCAAATTAATTTGGCATCTCATCCTTCATTGATCAGAATGAGGAGAAGCCATCTAAAACTGGGCAAATATCAAAACAATGAATAAATTGATTACTATCAGTTGATATTAGACATAAATTAATAAGACTCCCACTTCTCAGAAAATACAAATGAAGTTTCTGTTTAAAAGACAGCTAGAAAAAAAATTACAAATGGAATGAAACAGTTGGAATTGGCATAACTGAAAAGCACTATTATTCATCCAATAGCCATTGCAAGATTCTGTTCGTCAATGAGTATTTTATGAAAACAGCCAATGTGCTAGCACTGTTCAGGCTTTGCAGGGAAGCAAAGAAAGTTTGAGAATGCCCCAGTCCTACAGAGGAGGTAATTCCTATGTTTAGTGTGGAGTATTGAGTCTTAGGCTGAAATGTGCCATATTCACATACATTGATAGCTCTAGCCAATTGACAGTTTTTCTGTCTACTTTTTCTTGAAGGGAAAACTACTTTTAACTTTTTTTTTTTGGAGACAGAGTCTTGCTGTGTCGCCTGGGCTGGAGTGCCAACACATAATCTAAATTTACTGTTGATTTTAATATGACACTAACAGTTTTAGACTACCTTTACTTCATAAAACAGGATTTTTACTCAAAGGGTTTGTTTCAAGAAAGAAGCTATACAAAGATTGTTTTTCTAATAAAGAGTTAAATTGTGGCCGGGCATGGTGGTTCACTCCTGTAGTCCCAGCATTTTGGTAGGCTGAGATGGAAGGATCACTTGCGGCCAAGAGTTGGAGACCAGCCTGAGGAACATGGCAAGACCCTGTCTCTACAAAATAATTTTTTAATACATGAACACCTGTTGTCCTAGCTACTCCAAATGTTGAGGCAGGAGGATTGCTTGAGCCCAGGAGTTCAAGTTGCAGTGAGCTACGATGATACCATTGCATCCTAGCCTTGACAACAGAGTAAGACCCTGTCTCAAAAAGAATTGTTTCTACAACAGAAGTTTTTAAATTACAGTATATAAAAGGAAAAACTCAGAAACTTACCCTAAATTCAGATTCCTAACTCTACCCTTAGAGGTTCTGATTCTGTAGATTTGGGTGGGGCCCAAGAATCTGCATTTTAGCAAGCTTCCAGATTTCTCTTACACCATCTGTCTTCCAGATGTCCAGCAAATCATTATGAGAAATTTTCTTCCAGAAAGCATATCAGTTTAATTTACTTTAGCCAGTTTATTTAGGGTATAGCTCAAGCTGACAAAGCTAAACTTACTTTTTTTTTTTTTTTTGGAGACAGGGTCACTCAGGCTAAGGTGCAGTGCAACTTGGGTTGTTTTCAGTTCGGGGCTATTGCACATAAAACTGCTGTGAACATTTGTGTACACATGTTTCTATGGATACATTCAGAATTAAGTTTGTAAGATTTCATGCAACTTCAAATACTATTTTTTCTGTTTTTGTTGCAGAAAGTTATCGGATGGTACAGATTCCGGCGCAATACGCAGCAGCAGATGTCATACAGAGAGCAGGTTCTCCACAAGCAGCTCACCCGCATCCTCGGCGTGCCCGACCTCGTCTTCCTTCTCTTCAGCTTCATCTCCACCGCCAACAATTCCACTCATGCTTTAGAATACGTCCTCTTTAGACCAAATCGAAGGTAAAGAAAGCTTTCCCACCAGCCTCACAGAAACGGAAAGATGTTGATACAAGTAATTGAGATTCATGACTTTGAAAATGTACATTATAGGCCGGGCGCGGTGGCTCACGCCTGTAATCCTAGCACTCTGGGAGGCCGAGGCGGGAGGATCCTTTGAGCTCAGGAGTTCAAAACCAGCCTGAGCAAGAGCGAGACCCCATCTCTACTAAAAAAATAGAAAGAAATTAATTGGCCAACTAAAATATAGAAAAAATTAATCGGGCATGGTGGCGCATGCCTGTAGTCTCAGCTACTCGGGAGGCTGAGGCAGAAGGATCTCCTGAGCCCAGGAGTTTGAGGTTGCTGCGAGCGAGGCTGATGTGAGATTCTGTCTCAAAAAAAAAAAAAAAAAATGTACATTATAGTGCATTTTACAGCATCTTTAAGTAAAAGCTTTTACAATTCTCTTTAGCTGGTTATCTTTGTAGTTAGAGAAGGTATTTTCCTTATTAGTTATTTATATAAATTAAAACTGATTTGGGATCAAGAAGCATTAGCAAGACATGTTTATTATGCATAAATTCTTATAGGAATACATAGCTAGAAATCATCATTTGCTTCTCCATAATCTATTATGTAGAAATGCAGTGTTATTGCTACAGAAGTCTGATTGTAATTTTAAAACGTAGATTGCAAAGACAAAATTGTAAAATTGATCCACCTGCTGGTTAATGAAGGTTTTGCATTGTGAACTTGTTAATGCAAAAAATCTGTATGATTATGTGATCATGTCTGTATGTAAATAGCAGAAAGGTTTCCCTCTGGAAATTTATTTATTGTAGAATAAATTAAATCAACATCAGTGAAAATAATTATTAACTGTTAAACAGCCATTTGCAAGATTTCATTAATTAATCTGTAGGTATTTCTTGAACGCTTAGAACACGCTCAGCACTGTGTCATTCGCTGTGGGAGTGCGGACGATGTATAAGACATGAACTCTCTTTCAAGGACTTTACAATCAACGTTCCTCCTTAAGAGAAGGGCAAAATTGCTAATTAATGCATCCTTGGGTTGTCTGAAGAAGTAGGTGCTCCGTGAGATCTTCTGTTAGTTTACCAATGTCAGAGACTAAGATTCTTTTTTTTTCCCAGCATATTATGGGGGTACAAATATTACAGTTACGTATATTGCCCATGCCCCCCCTCCTCAAGGCAGAGCCTCAAGCATGATCATCCCCCAAACTATGCACATCTCACTCATGTTTGTATATACCCATCCCCTCCTCACCCCTCCCACCCACCCGACAAATGTTATTCCTGTATGTCCACTTAGGTGTTGATAGGTTAATACCAATTTGCTGGTGGGTACATGTGGTGCTTGTTTTTCCATTCTTGAGATACTTCACTTAGTAAAATGGGTTCCAGCTGTATCCAGGAAAATACAAGAGGTGCTATATCACCATTGTTTCTTTTTTTTTTTTTTTGCTTTGAGACAGAGTCTCACTCTGTTGCCCAGGCTAGAGTGAGTGCCGTGGCGTCAGCCTAGCTCACAGCAACCTCAAACTTCTGGGCTCAAGCAATCCTTCTGCCTCAGCCTCCCAAGTAGCTGGGACTACAGGCACACGCCACCATGCCAGGCTAATTTTTTCTATATATTTTTAGTTGGCCAATTAATTTCTTTCTATTTTTAGTAGAGACGGGGTCTCACTCTTGATCAGGCTGGTTTTGAACTCCTGACCTTGAGCGATCCGCCCACCTCGGCCTCCCAGAATGCTAGGATTACAGGCGTGAGCCACCGCGCCCGGCCCTATCACCATTGTTTCTTAAAGCCGAATAGTACTCCATGGTATACATATACCACATTTTGTTAATCCACTCATGTATTGATGGGCACCTGGGTTGTTTCCACAACTTTGCAATTGTGAACTGTGCTGCTATAAACATTCGAGTGAAGGTGTCTTACAAATTAGTTTTAAAAGATCATTTTCACTGCTAGTGGGAAATACAAAGGTCTCAACGCAAATTCCCTAGATACTGCCTCTGGGATCTCTAACAACTTTTAAGATAATTTTAATATTCTTGATCGTAAACATATCTTAAAAACTTTTCATGTACAATATAGAATGAAGAAATTTATTTGGAAATAATTAAATTCCTGGAAATAATTAAAGTAATCAATGGTTGAAAAAATATAACTTTTTAAATGTAATTCAAATAACCACAAGGTAATAAGTGTGCTATGAATTTCTCTCTTGCAGAACTCAGGAACAGCTAACTGGAAGATAGACACGGGGCAAGGTGGGATTGGGGACAGGGGGGACATTGCTCAGAGTTTTCACAGCTTCCGTGCCTTCTCTGGGCGACACACCCTCCCAGCACCTCCGAGTGTTCACAAACTGGGAAGCTCCTGTAAGTAACTTGTTTTGTGTTTGTCTTCCCTGTTCTATATCTGTTTGCCAGTGTCCCTAGGCCCCAACACAGAGTGTGGCACACAACAGAAAATCAATAACTATTTGCTGAATTGAAATGAGTTGCCTGACTGGGTTGGTCTGCATATTTCATATGAATGTCTACCACATTCCATATGCTGTTCCTAAGTGTTAGGGGCACAGCTCTGAGCAAGACAGGCACGATCCCTGCTGTCAGGGGTCTTTCATTGCAATGGTAGGAGACAGATTAAGAAAAGACATAAATAGATTACAAAGGGATATGATCACTTCCAACAGTGTGGGTTTTTTTTTTAAGTTAAAATCCTCCCTGTTTTCATTAACCTGTTTGCTAAAGTTACATAAGGTCCAACTCTCTTTCTTTTTCTTTTTTTTCCAAGACAAAATCTCGCTCTGTCACCCTGAGTAAAGTGCAGTGGCATCATCATAGCTCACTGCAATCTCAAACTCCTGGGCTCAAGCGATTCTCCTGTCTCAGCCTCTTGAGTAGCTGGGACTACAGGAGCACACCATTATGCCCAGCTAATTTTTCTATTTTTAGTAGAGATGGGGTCTCACTCTTACTCAGGCTGGTCTTGAACTCCTGAGCTCAAGCGATCCTCCCTCCTCAGCCTTCCAGAGTGCTAGGATTACAGGCATAAGTCACTGCACCCAGCCAAGATCCAAGTCTCTTGAAGCCTGTAATCACCCAATACCTGAACAAAATTAGGATGATGTTAATGAGAAAGGAGCCAAACACTGGCCTTTGGGCTGACAGCTGGGTGTCTGCCACCTTCCCCCATGCTGGCTCCATTTCCCCATCATCTCTGGGATATAAGCTGGACTGCACTGAATAATCATTCTCCTATGAGTCCCCTGTGATGTACACATTAAATAAATTTTTTACATCTTTTTTTCCTGTTGTACCTTCATTTTCAGCAAACCTTCAAAGGGGGAGAAGAAGATTTTCCCTTTCTACCCTACAGGTATCAGCCATGAATCTTACAGTAGGCACAAAAAAATACATTACTTTTTTTCTCCTGCAATATGCATGCTCTTTAACTCAGCAATTCCACTTCTAGAAATTTTTCTTAAGGAAATAATAATAGATATGTGCAAAGACATTCATCATTGCACAGTTTATATGAGCAAAATATTAGAAGTCCCTTAAATGGCCATATATAAAAAATTATTTTGAAAACAATATGTTCATATAATAAAGTAATATTCTGCCATTTAAAATTATGTTGTAGAAAAATTGTTAATGACATGAGAAAAAACTCATGGCACACTGTCAAGTAAAAAAAGTAACTTATAATGTATCTATGAAAATCATCACTAAAGTACTAAAAATGATTACCTTTGGGGGCAGTAGGATTATTATGGTGGTTTATATTGTACTCTGTATTATCAATATTTTCTCAGGTGAATTGCTCTTATGATCAGATCCTAGCATACTGTACTTTTTAAAGAAGCAAGGTCCTATCTATAGACTGCTCAAGCTCTAGGCCCCTGAGAGGAAGGAGATTTGTATAGGATGCTGTCCTCAGCAGTAGAAGAGCTGGCCAAGTGTGGTGGCTAAAAAGGAAGGTGAGGGGAACTTTCCAGGGAAGGCGATGGGCACAGGCAGAGCGGTGCGGCCAGGCTGGCCGGAGCTGGGGTCAGAGGGGCACAGGAGTGGAGGAAAGATTCATTGGGCTCAAAATAGGAAACAGCTGACCACACAGCTGCCAATTCCAGAAAGCCCTGACAATCCTGAATCCTGTGAGAAGGATCTGATGATCTGCTCCATCTGGTGAGAAGGAGCCCCTGGCATAATTCAAAGACCATGATGAAAGTTTCAGCAGCTCCTCTGATTAAAACCGCAAATCCACAGCTCTCCATCTAATCCCTTGGTGAAAGGGAAGATTAGCACAAGTCACAGCTCTGATGATGCCTCTCTTTGAGTTGCATGTAAAATTTCAAGCATCTCCCTGGAGATCCCACGCTGGACTATTGCCATTGCTCTCCCACTAATTGGAAAACTGTAATAAGAAAGTAAACATTGCTGATTCCATAATAACTGGGTTACCAGAGCAGCCTGCCTCGTGCTCCCTGGTCACTAAATACACTTGCATAGCTTGAAAGGATGAATGATGGGGGCTGTTGTAAGCTCCTGATGTCACTGCATTTTTCATTATATTAAAACAATGACATCTGCATTGAGGGAGATCATTTGGTCCAGAGAACCTTTGGTCTCCTTTGTTTTGGGATGGAAGCCTTGCAAATTTGAATGACTCCCTTTGGGGACATAAAGACATCCAGCTTTCTTTGCCCACAACTGAATCATTAAACCACAGATGAAGGAGGAGGCAGGTGCCTTGGTGAGGCTGTCACTTCTTCCTTCCTCTCTTTTGTTCCAAACATTTCACATCAAGGGTCTGCAGTATCTTATGCTATTGCTGTGAGGAGCAGAGAAGGGCAGGCGGAGTCTGTGGGGGAGGGAGGAGTTGGAGTGCTTCTGTGCAGAATAGACACGGGACAATATGGAGCCCAACCCTACTACCACCCGGGCACTGCCTCCCTGCTCAACCTGGTTGGTCACGAGGTCCAGAGAGCCACGTGGCCATAGCCTGCCTGCTGCACCTGGGAGAGACTCAGCCACCCAACACCAAGCCACTGAAGAAATTGCGGGAAAGTAAAGAAATGCCTTACGTCCCCAGCCCTGGATGGCCCTTAATCACACAAATGACAGTGCAAGCACCCAAGGACCCCTAATGCAGAATTCACTGATTTTCTAACTGATGTTTTCCCAGAATTTTTCTAAGGCTCTCCTGCTTTTATTGCTGATTTCTATAGAGTTAGTCAGGCGTGGGAACGGGACAGGGGCGTGCAAAACACTGCACCCGGATGTTTACTTTAGTTCAATCATTCTACATTGCTCTTTCTTGCATTAACTGCACTAAGGTATTAAGACATGCCGAGGCTATTAAAATAGTGGACAACATTAAAAGAAATATAATAGAGTGAAAGTAGCAGATTTAACACACTCAGAAAAGGCATTAATGAAATTTTAATGAGATGTCACCTTGCAGTAATTTTACAAGTCCTGATTACCTTTATTTCAAAAACTGCCAAATAACTGTCACCACAGTGACGCAAATAGTTAGCAGAGGTACATATTACTAAGAAAACCAGCCCACGAATAGATCACAATAGTTATTTTTGCATAAGAGTAGAAGAGGTGTTAACTGCTGAAGTTGTCGAAGGCTTTATACCAAGGAATGTATTTTTTTTTAATGGGTTCCTAGTCTGGGATAAAATTACAGGCATGCTCTACAGGTGTTAACAAAGGAGGATGTCTCTGATAAATGCAAAGAACTTTCCACAGGATACTGAGAATACCATGTCCTTTTGCCTAGAATAAGCACTGGGCAACAAACAATGCTAGGACTTCAGAGAGTGTTCAGGGCCAGGAATAACCTGGGAGCCACCTGGGAAGGGTGCGTGTTAGCCTGCAAGCTACAAGAGAGGAAGGGCTGAAGGTGGAGCAGAACGGGGAGGGAGGAAGAAGAGGATGTTGCTGGACACGTATATGGTAGCCCTTGGCATTGTCCTTCACTTGGCCTAATCTCCAAGTCCATGCCATTTTTATAACACCCTGCATGTCGGGGCTGCACAATTTTTTTCAGGAAGATGTTTTTCAAATGTATGACAATTTTCTTCCACATGACAATAATAGCTAAGGTCTCCTCAAGTTTTAATAGGCATAGGAATCACCTGGGAATCTTGGTAAAATGCAGATTCTGGTTTGGTCAGTCTGAGTTGGGGACTGAGATTCCCACATTTCTAACAAGTTCATAGGTGATGTAGATGCTGCCCAGCAATGAACCACACTTTGAGGAGCCATGTTACGTAGTGTTGCCATGAGCCAGGCACTATTATAGGTGCCTTATGTATCGTGTTTACTCATCACAACAAACTGCTTAGATAGATAGCATTATTTTTCTCCTCTTTTGTAGATAAAGGTAGACACAGAGAGGTTATGTAACTTGCCTAAGGTCACACAGCCAATAAGGAATAGAGCTAGGATTTGACCCCAGACAGTCACGTGCCAGAGGCTGGGTTTCTTTGACAGCCAACTTTAAAAAATCATGTTTAACTCTTGCAGATGCAATTCCTCACACTGCCCCTATCCCACTGTGAAGTCATATATACACGCTTCTCGTTCAGCTTGTAGACATTTCTTCAATACATTTCTTGACAACACTTATCAAACAACTACTTGGAGCCAGCCCTGGGCTAAGCTCTGAGTTTATGCAGACCAGGTCCTGAGAGCAGCTCACAGGTCTGGGGAGGTAGGCAGGGGAGAAGGACAAGTGAACCAGCAGCTCTGAAGCAGGGTGACCCACCCTGGAATCACAATACACATTGGCTATGCTCAAATTTCTAATATGCACATAGCTAGGTTGTTGTTTTATCTGTCCTTTCGTGAAAGGGAAGGAAAGAAAAGGGAAACTAAGATTTTTTTTCAAACTTCTACTACATGATAGGCCTTGGACATATATTACTGCATTTAACCTTCGCATCAAGCTGAAATACAGGTAATATTATCCCCACTGTAAAGCTGTATCAGACCCTGTCCAAGGTCATAGAGCTAGCCAGGTGGGGGTTGGCATTTGAATTGATGTTTGACTGACTCCAAAGCTGGTGTTTTCCTATATGCCACTGTTCCAGCAATCATTGCTGCAACACTGCCCCATAACATAGCAGCATAAAACCACATCTATTTTATTATGCTCAAAGATTCTGTAGGTCAGGAATCCAGAAAGGCCACAGCCCAGAAGATTCTCTACTCCAGGGTAGCTGGGGCTGGGATGGCTCAAAGCGGGGGTGGAGACATACGGTTGAGGCTGGAGGATCCACTTCCAAGAGGGCTTCTTCGCTCACACAGCCTGGTGCCTGGGCTGGAAAGGCAACCTGAGTTTGTTCGGCTGGGACGGTCACTTGGAGTACCTCCAGGTGGCCTCTCCAACATGGCAGTCTCAAGAGAGCCAGGCACTTCACATGGTGGCTCAGGGCTTCAAGAGCGAGTTTTCGAACAAATAAAGCAAAAGATGCATTCTGTGCTTGGAAGTCACATAATATCACTTCACTTTCCTCTACTGATACATCACTGGTCATGGAGCACACCAGATTCAAGGGCGGGATAAAGACCCCATCTTTTGATGAGAGATGTGCCAAACAACTTGCCACTACATTTTTAAACAATGACAATCACTCTCACCCAGAGGAACCAACCTTATATGTAGTTCTTGCCTCTTTCAACCACATAGAAGCCTTTTAATCACCCAGCCATTGTTAGGGGACATCTGGCAGTCCAACACGGTCACCTTGGAACCCATCCAAAACGGCGAGTTACTGATTGACTGGAAGATACTGACAGGGTGAGCTCACTTCTAACTCACCCTGGGGGAGCGCTAGGAGAACGATGTTTACAGGGAAACATGGACCCAGCACTGACCCCAGATTCTCCACCATTAACACCCAGCACAGTAGCGGAATGTTAATGTGGAGGATAGATCTCGCTGACGAACACAAATGGCTTTCTACCAATCTACATCTTTCTTGGGTCCATCTCCAAGCTGCTCCTAGATCAGAGAGGATGGAATGAAAGCTCCCCCATCAGGCTCACATAAGCAAGTACCCCCAAGAAGGCCTTGATTTCCAGGGGACACTTTCAGTGGGGCCACTTAGCCTCCAACAAGGAAGCTCTCTCAACCTGTATTTAGGTTAGGGTCTCCTTTCACCCTCTCTCGGAACTTCACAGACCCTGCAGCTCCGAGAGCCTGCCCAGGGGCCAGGGGAAGCCGTTCACCATTCGATATGGCTGACGAGCGAGGACGCAGATAACTGATGGAGAGTCGATTAGCCAGGAAGCCATTTAATCAATCCCAGCAGGTGCTGCAGACCACTCATATAGATTTCAATCAGAAATAATCAGTGTGTGAGAAATGCTTCCTGTGCCCGTTCTCAAAAATTTGGTACTCTTCCCTTCACTCAGCAATAATTTATGTTGATTTCCATTTAACAACTTCTGTTCTAATATTTAGGGCTTCCTACAAATGGAGTCCTTCCTCCCCTTCTTCCTTCTTTCCCTCCTTCCTTCCTTCCCTCCTTCCTTCCCTCCATCCTTTCTTCTTCCCTCCTTCCTTCTTTCCCTCCCTCCCTCCTTCCTTCCTTCTTCTTTCCTTCACAATATTTACTCAACAGCCTAGGCACTGGGAAATAGTGAGCAAAACACAAAAGCCCCGTGCTACTTTCATTCTAGTTGGGAAAAGTCAAGACCAATAAGCATAACAAACATGTAATTTACACAGTATGTTAAAATGTGGGAAATACTGTGGGGAAATTAGGATTGGGTAAGAAGATTACAAGC
>CAUYPO010060845.1:0-28492 GCA_963574435.1 Cheirogaleus major
TTAGCCGGGCGTGGTGGCACACCTGTAGTCCCAGCTACTCAGGAGGCTGAGGCAGGAGGATCGCTTGAGCCCAGGAGTTTGAGGTTGCTGTGAGCTAGGCTGACGCCACGGCACTCTAGCCGGGGCAACAGAGTGAGACTCTGTCTCAAAAAAAAAGAATATCACACTGAGTAAAAATGTCAGTCTCCAAAGATTACCTACTGTAAGACCCATTCTTATAATATTCTCAAAATAACAAAATTATAGAAGCAGAAAAGAGATTTGTGGTTGCCAGGGATTAGGGAAGGGGATGGGAGGATATGAGAGTCAGCACAAAAAATCTTTGTGGTGACGAAATAGTTCGGTATCTCTATTGTGGTGATAGCTTCCAAATCTAAACATGCGATAAAAATGCATAGACCCAACCACCACACTTGCGCGTGCATGCACTCACACATCAGTGAACACAGAATTAGTAAAATCCAAATAAACTCTGTGGACTGCACCAATGTCAATTTTTTTTAATTTATTTTTTTAAGTTGACAAATAAAAATTGTATATATTGACGATGTACACCACGATATGTATACTGCGTATGCTGCATGTTGTGGAATGGTTCCAATATCAACTTCTTGCTTCCGACACTATACTCTAGTTATGTAAGATGTTCCCACTGGGGGAAACTGAGGAAAGGTACTCAGGATCTCTCTACTATTTTTGCAAGATCTTATGTGTTTATAATTATTTCAAAATAAAAAAATTGTAAGTGCAGTTAAATATAATGCATGGATGATAAAAATCAAATAGAAAAATCAAGTAATAAGATTATATGTGCAGTAAATATATGCAAGTGCCTAGAAATAGACATGAAACAAAAAAGAGAGATGGGTGAGTTTCAGGGTGCTGGTCTCAGAGGACTTTGGCCCCTTCCTCTTATTTTTTAATTTTTGGGATTAGATGGGAGATAAGAAAGCCTGTTATTTGACCTGTGTTTGAATTTTTATGAGCTTATATTCAAGTTTTACTTGTGTAATTACGTTTTCAAACTGTGTAATGACATGGGAAATGGTTGCCATATAATACTAAGTGAAAAAAGAAAGGATACATCATTCATTGCAATTACAATAAGGTCAATACATGCCTGTGGGTGAAAGAAGACAACACAAATGCACAAAAATAAAATTGCATAGGTGCTAGGATTCAAAGTGATATTTTCTTCTTACAATTCTAATGGCACCGTGGGAAGATGAAGGTCACAGTATTGCATCAAATGCTGAAGTTTCTAGGAGCAATACGTGTACCGTGGTTATGCAGGAGAATGTGCACTGCTGTGTTTACAGATGAAGTGTCAAGATGTCCACAACTTGTCCTCGAATGGTTCAAAAAGAAGAGGGAGCAATGAACTATAGCGAGGTTTGTTGCAACATGTTAGTATCTTGTGAATCTACGTGACTGGCATTTAGATGTTCACTAAATTTTTCTTGCAACTCCTCTATATTTGTGTGAAGTCCTGGGCTGCCCTGGCATAGATACATCACTTCCTTGCAGGTTGGAGGAATAGGTCGGAGCAAACGTTGCAGTCACCTGGGGAGAATATAAAAATCCTAGCACCCAGGCCACAGGCCAATTAAAACAGAACTGCTGGTGGGGCGCGGGGGTTGGGGGTGGTAACAGGACCCAGTATTTTTTAAAACTTCCCAGGTGATTCCAATGTGCAGCCAAGGTTGAGAACCAGGGGGCCGGAGGAAGGGCCCAGCAGAGAGGGGACGGTGGCGCCATGTGCCACACAGCAGGAAAGCCACAAGACCCCAAGACCACAACACGAACACCTGGTTCAGCCGGGGCAGCAAACAGGCTCCAACTCACCTGCCAACCCCGATGGGTTGACGTGGCTGCCTGGAGTGCCGTGTTGCAAAGGATTCTGCGTGAATCCAGGCGTGGCGGGAAATGAATGATGATGAATTAGCAATGTCTGCGGCGGGCACAGGGCAGGCAAGAGGCCGCCACCTCTGGCCTAAGAGTTCCCTAGATGGTTTCAGGCTCCTCAGCTCAGACCCTCACGACGACACTGTCAGCTGAGCAGGACAGAGATCACGATTCTCACTTTATACAGGGATTCGGAGAAGTTATCTTCGTGCTCCTGGTTTACACTTTCCACTGAACTCATGTCCCCTTTCAGCCCCGTCTGTGGCTCTGATGGGAAAGGTTGCTATCAGTCTTTTACACTATAGTATAATGTATCTGGGCATCCACTCCAGGATGGAAGACTGGTTGTGGATCTGGAGGCAAATGAAGGGAAAGGACAGAGAGCTTTCCCGGCTCCTGGAATCACAGCCTGCAAGGCCAGTGAGTCAGAGCACCAGGGATACAAATTGCCCATGATCCATGATACCTGGTCTCTCTGAAACCTGTCAGTCCATCTCACCATGGAAAGTGTACACCAAGACTCCTAGGTCTTGGCAAGCTCTGACAAAGCACTGGAGGACCCAGAACACAAGTGCCTGTGCCAAGGGCAAGAGCAAAAGTACCAGGCAGCTAGAAGACTGTGTTTCTCCAGGGTGAACTGTTTCCCTTTTTTCCTACCCCTGACTCAGACCCTGCAATTTCTCATCACTCCAGGAAAGCTCTCCCCATGGTCCATAGTCATCATGCCTCTGGGCCTTCCACACATTGTTTCTTCTGCTTGAAAGTCCCTTTCTCTCTTCTCTGGCTGGAGAACTCCTATTCAGCTTTCAGAGCCCAGGTCAAATGGCCCCTCCTCTGAAAAGCCTTCCTTGACTCCCAATTCTTTCACATCCTGTACAGGATGGGTCATCGACTGCTTTCTCCTACCTCTGGGCCACTGCACAAGCTGACGCTTGCCTGCAATTCCCATTCCTTAACTTTTCTCTTCCTGGAGAACTGCTAAGCAGAGAAACCCCCACAACTGCCCATGCAACCCTTATCACAGCGCATACAATACAATACAAGTTACAAGGCTGTCCTTGTAACTGTGTGTTCCTGGGTCTACCTCTGCCCCTAAACTGCAAACTTGGGGGACTGGTCTTGATTCATCTTTGTCTTCCTGGTACTTATCCAGATTCCAGTGAGCAATAGGTAATGCCTAGCGAATACATGAGTGATCAATCATCTCAGAGCATTTATTAAGTCCTTACAGACTCAAGATAACATGTTAGAAACAATTTCAGCTTGGAACCTACAGAATTTTTGGAGCAGACATGGTGACTTGCCCACAGTCATACAATCTCTAAGGGGTGTCTTAGTGCATTTTCTGCTGTTAAAACTGAATACGTGAGGCTGGGTAATTTATAAAGAAAAGAGTTTTATTTCCTACAGTTCTGGAGGCTGGGAAGTCCAAGGTTGAGCGGCTGCCTCTGGTGAGGAATTTCTTGCTGGCGGGGACTCTCTACAGAGTCCCGAGGTGGCACAGGGCATCACAGGACGAGGGGGGCCAAGCAAGCTGATTCAGGTCTCTTCTCCTCTTCTTATAAAGCCACCAATGTCCCACACTCATGACCTTATCTAATCCTAATTACCTCCCAAAGGTCCCACCTCCCAAATGCCATAGTGGAACTTCCCACTCTCTTAATACTGCTACAATGGGGATTAAGTTCCAACAAGAGTGTCAGAGGGGACAAATACTCAAAGCACAGCAAGAGGCAAGGCCAGGTTGCTGACTTGGAAAAGTGGAAGGTATGAAAAGAAACAAACCAGAGGAAAGGCGGGGGAGAAGGGAATGAGAATAGTTATTTTCTTTGCATTTCTGCGTCACTTGACCAGCTACAATGTTCATTTATCACTTTAGTGACATTTAAAAAATCTAATCAAACAAAAAACATTTTAAATGTTAAAGTCTAGTTTTGAAATCAGTATCTGAGACTAGACGGTCTCAAACCTGCTGCGTCAGAGTTGCAGAGGGGAGGTGCTGGCTAAAAATCGTCCTGGAAATTTCCTGAATGCCCATCCTCGGTAGAATGGAAGTAAATCATGGAACAGTCACACAACGGGACAGCAGACAGCAGTGAGAACTACAGCTGCACTCGGAGACACGGGTGCATGTCAGACGAATGCTGAATGGCAGTGCACATACTCAGATTCTGTTTCTATAAACTTCAAGAACAGGGAGCACAAGTCTGATAGTGGCTACCCCTGCAGCGGTCAGGGGTGACCAAAGAGGATGTGCAGGGGTGCCCAGGGCCTGGTGTGTGTCGAGTCCTGAGGGGTCTGCACACCGTCCACATGCCCTCCCCTTCTGCCCCTCCTCCAAGCCCAGCTCTGCAGCTCCTCGGTCTCCTCTGGCCTCACCCAGCTGGGGTCTGTGGCCCCCAGAGAGAAGCAGATCCCCTCTCCTGGTGTGCCAACCGTCCCGGGCTGGGCTGGTGCCTGTCGTCCCTTGGACAGAGGACTAGAGAGATTTGTCCAGGCTCCCAGACAAAGGGGGTCTGTCTGTCTGTCTGTTTCTCCCAAGCTGGCCCCAGCCTGCTAAGCCTCCCTCCCCCCTCCAGCTTGGCCCTGGGCTGCTCCTTTGTGTCCATTCATGAATTCAAGGCCCTTTCTGAAAAGCCTGTGGCATCTTGGCTCAGTCTTTGGGAAACAGTCCTTGGGCTGGTGCCACCTGGGAACAGTCATGAGATCAAAATCCTGGGAGAGAGAGAGCTGGGAACAGGAAGGGGAAACTGAGCGAGGGGTGGAAGGGGCCAGGCCACCTTGGCCAGTCCAGGAGCAGGTGCACTGGGTGAGCATCTCTTCTGGGACGTCAAGGGTCCCTGTCTCTGCAGCAAGGACCATCCCCCTGCCTCCCTGCCTCAGGAAGCCCCTGGGAGACTACGGGTGAGAAGGAGCCATGGGAGCTGCCAGCGTTGTGAGTGGGTTAGGACCCCCCAGCTGCCTACTAGGCCAGCCCCCATGGATAGGCCCTGACACCAGCCCTCCTGACCAACAAGCCCTCCTTCCACTTGGTCTGGGGTTCTCACCCACCAATAAGCCCCCAGCTATTCCTATGACGTCAGCAGCAGCCAATCAGGGCCCAGACCTGCAGGTGGGGGTGCAGTATTACTTAGGAGTTGATAAGTCTTCACGCAAAGCAGACAAAGGACTCTAGAAATACCCAGTGCTGCTCGGTCCATGGTGCTGGCGGAAGGGCATTTCTAACTCCCATTGCACTTTCTGTCCTGACTCTGTGACAGCCAGTGACCCCTTAAACACCGGGGCCCCCACCTCACAGAAGAGGAGACCGAAGCCCAACTGCTGCACCCTGAGCCCACAGCGCCCCCATTAGGAAGCAGGGGGTGTGGGCAGCGCTCCACGTGGTGGCGGGAGAAAGGCCAGGGATTTGGAGCCCAGCCCCAGCTGTGTGGCCAAGGAACAGCATGCAACCTCTCTGAGCCTGAGGTCCTCCTGGAAAATTCCTGCTCTAGACATTTCACAGGCTGCCTGTGAAAACAAGAGCCCAAGAAGGGGGCGGCTTGAGGACAAAGCACTGTTGTTGCTCGTATTTAGTGGTTACCCGAGTCATTTCATTTTCTCCTCCCACACGCCTTTAGGGGCAAATCATCACCTGCTTTGAGGTGCAGTAAGTGACAGAGCCAGGGCTCCGCTGGGGGGCTGGGGACCCCACGAGGGGGCACTTCTGCAGCAGAGACCATGGGCCTTGGGGGCTGCCTGGCTGCCATGGGCTTCACGGGTCCCCGCTTCTGTGCTGTTCACTGGGAGGGGTCGGGAGAGGAAGCGCCGCACTTCAGCCATGAGGGGTGGCCTCTGGGTCTGGGCAGTCCCTGCAGCCGGGGCAGGCGCCTGTGTCGTCCATGCAGGCCCCGCTCATTGTCCACCCTGAAGCCCCAGGACGCTGTCACCATTGTCCCCTTGCAGCCTGTGCAGGGGAGGCGTGGCTGGAACTCCCAGCTGGCAAATCCCACCAGCCAGGGCAGAGCCGATGGCAGCATCGGAGACCCAAGACTCAGCACACTTTGGACAGACCCGGAGGGCAGGACACTGGCCAAGGTCATTGTGAGCCGCCAGCAGAGCAGGGTCACCAGCTCCCCGCCCCTCACGCCAGCTCTCCCTCCTTCCCTTAGTGGCCATCAGGGCCCACAGGTCCATCCAGCACCCACTGAGACCCACTGCGCACCACACAGGCGAGCTCCTGACCCCTCAGTGGCCCCTCCCAGGAACACTCAGGACACGTCTCCAGAAGACCATCCCCACTGCAGCCGAAGGGATGAGAAAAAGTGAGCTTCCGACCTCCTCCAAGGGCCACATCACAGACAGAATCTTTGGGTGCCCCACACAGCGCTCCCATCTTACAGACAAGAACACTGAGGCTCACACAGGAGAGGGGAGTCCAAGGCCACCCTGGCAGGTAGCAAACACCGTGCTCTACCGCTCTGGGTAGTTATGAAGATTAAATGGAGTGTCTGGTGGTTTGGGGGGTGCTGTAGAACCAGTGCAAGCTCTGGCCCCAGACAGCCCGCGCTCCAAGTCCAGCCAGCCACCCCCGTAGGACTCTGGCTCTGTCCCCACTGTGGAGTCCCATCCAGTAAAGGAAAACCCAGACATGATGCCAGAGGACAGCAGTTCTCAAAGTGGGGTCCCCAGAGCAGCAGCATCACCTGAGAACTTGCCAGAAATGCAAATTTCCCCCCCACGCACACACACACTCAGACCTTCTGATCCAGAACCCCTGGGGGTGGCCCGCACCTGTGCAATCTTTGTAACAAGCCCTCCAGGGTTTGATGCCCACCCAAGTGGGCGAGGCACTGCCCATAGCACCCAGTCCCCAGGCTGCACACTCCACACCTGGGGCTTGTTCTGGCTGCAGGAACAGCTTGGGGACTTGGCCCTGCAGCTGGAAGTGCCCAGAGTTAATGCTCCAAGGACTCAGCCTCCACCAGTGACTTACAGGAAGCTGCCAAACGTCCCAGATTCTCCACCCTCCATTGGAATAACACCGCCTCCCAAGGAGCCCCCGTGGAATGGAGCTCCCGCTTCCACAGGGGCAACTTGCTTCTAGATAAACGCTTTACTGCCTGCATGCCCTTCTCTGTCCTCCCTTCCCCAACCACTGCTGGCGTATCACCACCTCCAGACACACTACTTGCTCTCGAATCCTTGTCTTGCATGTGCTACTGCGGAAACCGAAACTGAGATTCTCTGCAGGTATGCACTGACCTCCGAAGGCACCAGGCACAATGCTCTGAGCGAGCTATGTTGCTTTAGAATTACTCTAGTCCCATCTGTGGACACTGCTGAGCCCAGGCAGGCTTGTTTGTACGGCACTTCACAGTTTGCAAGCTCCTTCGCACCTCCTCCACGGGGCAGGAGCTTGCTGAAGAGGGGCCACGTCTGCTCCAGTCACCGATGTTCTCCCCCCGTGCATGCTGAAATGAAACTGAAGTAGCGTATGCCTTCTCTCTGAAGCCCGTGGAAGCTTGCAGGGGAGGAGTCGTTAAGCCCATTTTTCAGATAAGGAGAAGGAAGTCCAGAAAGGTGGCCAACAGGATAGATCCAGACCCCGACTCAGGGGTGCTGGAGTGCAGGGGCTCCTTGGGGGCTGTTGCTCCTGGGCTCTGTCACCAAAATGCATGGCCCGGCCTGTAGCACAGCCACACTCCACCCCCACCGCCAGTACTGCCCAGGGCACCTGGGGTCTGTTCTCCTTCCACTGCCTCTACAAGGGACAGGCCACCGCCCCATCTACTCTCTCTCCTAAACCCAGCAAGCTGTGGGCAAGCAGGCTCCAGTCTCTTTGCCACACCTAGGTCTCCGCAGGTGTCCCCTCCCAGATATCAGGACAGGATTACCCAGAAGCATCTTCTGTGAGCTCATGGAACAAAGACCATCCTCCTCCTCATGGTGACAATGGCTGACTCCATTCTAAGAGGACTCCAAAGTGGAATCCACTGGGAGAAACTTGCTGAAAAAAATTAGCAACTCCCATCCCCAGCTCCAGGGAAACTGCGGCCCTGGGAGTAAAAGCAGCTCTGACCCCAGAGAGGAGGGGAGCCAGGGAAGAGCAGCACGACCAGCTGGCCCCTGTCTCCACTGGAACCACACAGCAGCCTGGAGAGGCTGACCCCATCGGCTATGGGACCCTTGCGGCACTCGTCCTATTCCCTGCGAAGGGACCAGAAGAACGTGGTAGAGGCCTTGGGATGGCCCGTTCCCTCCAAAACCCAAAACAGTCCAGCTCTGCCAGTGGCCACAGGTCCAATGTGCCACCCCAGGCAGGACAGAGCTGTGAAAACTCTAAAGCAGGGGGCTCTGGGATTTGCCCAAGTCGGTTTCCAGTCCTCCCCCTTCCCCTGTGACCAGGATTCACGCATCCATTCCTAAGCCGTGCAGCTGCCTGCTCAGAGAAAGAGCCCCCCAGAGACCTACACCTCTCTGGGGCAAAATGCACACACACACACATGTACACATGCACACACATGCATACACACGGAGCACGCAATCCCAGGGGCTTCACAGAGCCGAAACACCATCCACATATCGTAAGAATATCCATGCTCCAAACACAGACTGATCAATTTGTTTTCCTCTGAGGCCTTTCTTTGAAAGAAGTGAAATCTCGGCTTTATCTTGGTAACAACAAAGCTCCGACCACTCTGAAATACTGAGTACGGAGATGTGGATGGGGAAGGGTGCAGAGTCCTCACTGAGGATCTTGAAAAATCACAAAACTGCAACTCCTGCTGAAATGACCAATTCAATGACAAGCAGGGGGTGCTAAGACCACAGGACATTGAAAGGGAGGGGAGGGTTACCTTGGAGGCCCCGCCCATCGGTCTAGTACCACCCGAAGCAGGTCTGCCAGACGTCTGTGCCTCCTGTGCAATGCAGGTGAAATATACCACACTGCCTTTTCTGCCAAAAGTTTCAATTCTGAATCTAATGAAGCCTCTGTAGGATAGCTGCACTGTCTAATATGGGAGCCACTAGCCACATGTGGCTAATTAAATGTAAATCCATTAAAATTTAATTTAATTTAAAATTCAGTTCCTGCATCACGCCAGCCACATTTTGAATGCACAGTGGCACTAGGAATTATTGCTAACGTTGTCAGGTATGGCAGTGGTAACGTGGTTATGGAAAATTCTCCCAGAGACCTACACCTTGGTTATTGTTCTTACCTACAAGAGATGTGTACTGAAGTGATGTCCTCTCTGATTCATCTTCAAATACTTCAGCCAAAAGCAAAGAGGTGAAGCAAAGATGACAAACATTAGTAATTGTTCACTTTAGGCTCTGGGTGTCCAGACCTTATTATACTACTCCGTCTGCTTTTATGAATGAAAGTTTTCATTGTAAGAGTAGTGGAATGTTTATGTAATCTCAAAATAACTCTTTCCGCCCCAGTGCCATTAACTACCAAAAGAAATGGTAACTTTATAAGGGAGAGACCTGGTGGGCACCAACTTAATCAAGTGATCAAGGTTAACACCCTCCTCGGGGACAGACCCATGGGGTGAACCTCCCGTTATGACGCACCAGGAAAGACACATCATCACCTCCAACAAAAATGCGGAGCCTAAATCTAATCCCCCAGATTGAGGGATCGTCACAAACAACTGGCCTGGATGCTTCAGAAATGTGAATGGCCGGAGAGACAGGAGGAGGCTGGAGTAAATTCTGGATCTGAGCAGGCTGAAGGGCTGAGACAATGTGTGACCCTGGCTCGGAGTCTGTATCACAGTAAACTACCTGGAAGGGACGACTGGGACAGTTATTGGGGCCACTGGTAAAATCCGAATATGAACTCTCCATTAGTGTCATGGACTGAGTGTCTGTGTCCCCCCCAAATCCATATGAAATCCTTATCCCTCAATGTGGTGGGGCCTCTGGGAGGTGACAAGGTCATGAGGGTGGGGCCCTCCTGAAGGGGATTAGTGCCCTTATAGGAAGAGGCCAGAGAGCTCTCTCGCCTTTCCACCCTGCGAGGGTACAAGGAGAAGTCAGTGGCCACCTGCCACCTGGAAAAGAATCCAGCCATACCGACACCCTGACCTTGTACTTCTAGTTTCCAGAACTGTAAGAAATAAATGTCTGTTGTTTATAAGCCACCCAGTCTAGGGCATTTCGTAATAGCAGCCTGAACAGGCTAAGACGATTCGATGACAATATTGCGTCAGTGCTGAATTTCCTTTTTGTTTTCGTATTTCCTCTCACATTGAATAAATGATCTGCCTATGTTGCCATCTTCAGCTAGGTTTCTGTAGAGTAATTTTTTAATTGTGGTAAAATACACACAACATAAAATTTACTATTTGAACCGTGTTGAAGCGTACAATTCAGGTCCTTAAGTACATCCACAGTGTTGTGCCACCGTCACCACCATCCAGCTCCGGGACTTTTCCATCTTGCAAAACTAAAACTCTGTCCCCATGAAACACTAACTCCCCAGTCCCCTCACCCAGCCCCTGGCCACCACCATTCTCCTTTCTGTCTCTGGATATGACTGCTCTAGGGGCCTCTTAGAAGTGGAATCATACAGCATTTGTCCTTCTGCGTCTGGCTTATTTCACTTAGCATAATGTCCTCAAGGTTCATCCAGACCGCAGCAGGTATCAGAATTTCCTTCCCTTTTAAGGGTAAATTCCCTTACTTTGATCTCATTTCATAAGGAGCGCTGGAGTCCTAAGGAAACAGGCACTGAAGTGTCTGGGGACAAGGGGCACGATGTCCGCAGGGAAATCGCCACAGCCCAGCAAATGAAGGGCAGCCCTGTCCCCACGTGGCACCTGCAGCTCTGGCCCCTCCTCGGGGCTCAGTCCTGTCTGCCTATTGGCCCCTGGAGGCGCAGGGAGCCATGCCCTTGTTTACTGTTGTGGCAGTCCCTAAAGTAGCCTCTCTCTCTCTAGTTCCTCCCTCTAGAGCCCAAACCATGCCACTCTCAGCTTAAAAGCCCTTAATGATGCCACAGAGCCCAGAGAACAGCTGCTGGGAGCGTCTGGGGACCTCTGGGAGCAGGCCCAGCATCCTCCCCACTGCCAGTCAGTGCTGCAGCCTGGCCAGACGCTCCCCTGGACACCTGCACTCCGCCCGCCACGCCCTCCCTCCTCAGGAATGTCCTTTTCTCCCCCACCAACTCCACCAGCCACCCCCACCCCTCCTGTGCAGCCTGAAGGACACACCCCATAGTGCAACAACCTCTGTGGCTTCTCCTGTCCTATAGTGGACACCCGTGGTTTTTACCCACTAAGCACCCATTTCTCCTCCTTCTTGTAACAGAATAAGAATTCTCTGCTTTCATTTTTGGCAACCCCTGTCTCCTCCCATTCAGGGGAAGCTGCGCCCCACCCCTGCCCCAGGTCACGCCAGACTCCCAACCTCCACGCTCCGAGACAGGGATGTGTTGCAGACTCAGCATGGTCTGTCCCCAACTCCGTGATAAGTTCAAGGGCGGGCATGCAATCTAGGCCAGGACAAGAAGACTCAATTCCAGGGAAAAATCTTTTCCCTGTAGGGAAAAAGAAACTCTCGTTCCCCAAGGGCTATGGGCAGTCCAAAGAATGGAGCCCTGGGGGAAGCAGGGCAGGAAGAAGGGGAGACTCTCTGGGTCCTCCTGAGGCTCCTGGATCCAGCTGTACCTGAACCTGATTCTTCTGGTCTTTTTAGTTCTGGACACCAACAATTTTTTTTCTTTTTTCCCTTTTCTCCTCCTCCTCTTTTTCTTTCTCTCTCTCTCCCTTTCCCTCCCCTTCCTTCCTTCTTTTTCTTCTTTTGTCCTTTCTCCCTCTTTCTTTTTGCTTTAAGGCAGTTCAAACAGAGGCTTCTGTTACTTATAACCAAGAGTCCTAAATTAACCCTCAAGCCCCTCCTCACCAGGGCACCGAGACAGAAACTGTATGTACATTCCCAGCACATTTATCGATATATCGATTACAGCATTTGTCCACGTGGTATTATTAGGGAAGGGGAAAAGTTCTGCATCCCATTCATTTTTGTGCCCCCAGCCCCCCGGCTCTCAATGAACCAACTAATCAACTGTGGCAGTGGACAAGACTGGGACGCCCAGCACATGCCAGACCCCGCTAGCCCCTCAGGGGACACAGGAAGGTTCAAACAGCTCCCAGCCCGCCCCTGCTCCGCGAGGCCAGTGGTCCCACTCCGGGAGGCGAGCAGAGATGCAGGACCTGCAGGTCCATTTCCTGGGACTTCCTGAGGACTTGAGTTGATGTGCCAGAAAGGCTGGGACTTTGGACAAACCTGGAAGGGCGGCTGCGCCTGGGTGACTCTGAAGGTGTGTTTCTGCACTGCTGCCGGGGTGGGGCTTCCAGACAAATCTTACTTCCTGTTTCTCGCTGCACGTGTGCCAGCTCAGCTGTCAGTGGAGGCGGAAAGCAACAGCTGAGACCTGCTGGTGCTGAAGGGACAGCTCCCCGGGGCACAGGCACAGAGGCGACAGCCTGAATACGGTACGGCATGAGCCCATCACTGAATTGGCACCTGCTGTATGCCACTCTGCATGCATTTCCTCACATCTTCCTCCAAAGAATCCTATGAGGAAGGCATCTTCATTCATACCTGTCATGCCCACCCCGACACTCACACCCTCACCTGGCCACATCGCCACCTGGAGTGCTATCGTATAGTTACTGTCTGTTTCCTACATCCAATATGGGCTCCAGGAGGGCAGGGAATCGTCTTGGTCAGCCCTGTATCCCCAGCACCAAGAACAGTGCCTGACACATCACAGGCGGTCGGCAATTACTGACCTGATGAACAAATGGAATAAAGATTTGTATTTAGTGCACCCAAGTGTCCAGGGTGAGGGCAGTGAATGTTCTCTGCTTGTCCTCACTGGGAGACCTGGCGTAGACCCCACCTCTCTCCCCGGCCCCTCCTGCCCCACCCTACAGCGATTATGAAAACCAGAGTCACAGAACCCTGGGTGGCCTGACCCCTCCATGGCCCCTTTGTCCTCTGGTGTTCCAGTTGTCTGGGTGGTGAGATCTGCCCACAAGACAGAGCCGTGGGAAGTAACCCAGATCACCCCAGCCCTGATGCCCTCGGGGTCCTTGGTGGTCCCCAACTACTGCTTCAGCCGGACATTTCAGGAGGCGGGGGAATGTCACCAGGGAGCTGGAGAACAGATGACACCCTTGGCCTGGTACCCACTGCCTCCTAGCTCAGCTTCCCTTAGAGGCAGAGCCTGAGTGCAGGTGACTGGCATCGAGGTGAGCCTCTCTCTGGGTGTGATCCTACAGGCAACGGGCCCACTTATGACTCTGTCAATTCTGTGATCAGTCAAGCCCCCTTCTAGGCCAGAGGGACACATCCCACAGGCATAGGGTCCACCTACATAGCAGTGGAGGATCTAAGATACAAGGAAGCCAAGAAACCAGCTCCAGGCTCCCAGCCGGTGAGCCACTCACTCGCCCTGCTGGAGCACCCGCCCTGCTGGAGCACCCACCCTGCTGGAGCACCTCCCACCCCGTGCCAGGCTCTGGGCCACACACTCCATGAGCTCAGCATTTAGTCCCTCAGTAACTCTATGGTAGGTTTATCTTACCGATCCATTTTATGGATGAGGAAACTGAGGCTCAGACCCTCAGTCAACCCTATGAGGTTAGTGCTACTATCATTTCCTATTTTTCAGGACAGGAAACTAAAGCGCAGAGAGGCCGTGTGGCACCCGAGATCACACAGCCAGTAAGTGGGGGCCCCGATGCAAACACAGGTGGCTGGATACCAGAAGCCACACATGTTGTGCCACTCTACCCCCACGTCTTCACACTCTCCCTGAGTGCCACCCATCCCCAGGGAACAGAGGGAAGACACACATGCTCCCCGCACCACCCCCGTGGGTACGATGAGGACAGGATGAATTGAACTAAACTGTAGGACACCTAACCGGTGTCCACAAAGGACTGAAGAATCACAATATGTGGAAAGCCCACCCACTCAGCGTCAGGATGTTGTGAGCAGAGAAACGGTTTTCCCTTCACACCACTGCTATGGATCCAGGCAGTACAGTGTGGACCAGGGTTTACAGGGCTCTCTTACCACAGACACAGCTAATTTGCAAAAGAACCTTAGAGCACCTTGGTCCCTGAGGTCCTTGCTCATCACTGGCACAAGTCTAACCCATAATCCTAAACATCCGCTTTGTCACTGACACCAGGCAGGCCCCAGGGAGGTACCACTCTGCACCTCTTGTCCTATGTCCTTGAAACAAAAGATAATTCTATACCCATACAACAGAATAATATTCGGCTTTGCAAAGTCAGGAAATTCTGACACATGAAATAAGCCGGCTGCAAAAGGACAGAGATTGTATGTTTCCACGCATTTGAGGCATCTAGGGTCATCCAATCCATAGAGACAGAAAGTGGACTGGTGGCTGCCAGGGGCTGGGGGAGGGGAAATGGGGAGTGAGTGTTTAATGGGATTTCAGTCTGGGCAGATGAAAAAGCCCTGGCGGTGGATGGTGGCGATAGTTACAGGACAATGCACACGCGCTTCATGCCACCCAACCGTGCACTTAGAAATGCTTAGGATGGTAAGTTTTACCATATGTGTATTTTACCACAATAACAGCAAGAAGACAGTTGTGCCCAAACGCTGTGGAGGTTTGTGAGATGCGCCACAGGTGACACCGGAGATGAGGAGGATTTGAGCAGCAGAAGCGCTTAGGTAAGAGAAGAGACAAACTCATCCACCCGTCAGGTTCTTCCTGGTTCCTGCCCAAGAAAGTGTCATTTCCCAACTGCTGGTTTCAGAGCCACTCACGCATGACCTTGATTATTTCCAACAGGTGCACGTGGCAGTCAGGAACGCTGCAATAGTAACACACCCCTGTCACTCCTAAGCCTGTACATGTGTCGGGCCAGACTTCACTTGCATAAAATAATGATTCCCGTTCCTTACAGTGGCAACCAGATGGGCAGTGACCCTCAGCATTGAGTGGTTCCATTTTCATAAGATTCAGTCCCATTTTCAAAAAAAATCAAATAAAATAGTTCAGCTTTGTTTTACTTTGGACTTAAATTTTGTACTTACTAATCTTAATTTATATTTTGCCTTTTAAGTTGAATAGAGTATTTTGGATACTTTAGAATAAAAGGAATTTAAAGTTTTCTATTTCTTAACATATACTTTAAATTTGTGAGACTTCTTTTTATTACTTTGTACATTTTTTTTTTTTTTTGAGACACAGTCTCACTCTGTCACCCGGGCTAGAGTGCAGTGGCGTCATCATAGCTCACTGCAACCTCAAACTCCTGGGTTCACGAGATCTTCCTGCCTCAGCCTCCCGAGTAGCTGGGACTAGAGGCATGCACCACCACACCCAGCTAACTTCTCTATTTTTTGTAGAGTCAGGGTCTCGTTCTTGCTCAGGCTGGTCTTGAACTCCTGGCTTCAAGCAATCCTCATGCCTTGGCCTCTGAGAGTGCTAGGATTACAGGCATGAGCCATCACACCTTATGTACTTTGTACATTTTAATCTTTTAGACCATTGCTCTCCAAGAGAAATTTCTACAGTGATGGAAATGTTCTATATCTATCCTGTCCAATATGGTAACCACTGGCCACATGTGGTTACTGAGCACTTGAAATGTGGCCAGACGGCTGAGAAACAGGATTGTTGATTCTATTTAATTTTACTGAATTTAGAGTCAAATTTAAATAACCACAGGTGCCTGCCTAGTGCTACTATATTGAACAGCACCGGTTTAGATTATTACTGTTAATAGAACTCAAGTTTAAGTAAAAATCATGACTATAAATAACATAGTGATTTTGCTGCAATGAAGTCAAGAAAAGAATAAATTGTATGCAAGATATAGCAATTAATAAATTATGCATGTCTTTCTTCTATTACTCATCCAAGCATCGCTGGCCCGGCAACAAATGCTAAGACATGTATTAATAACAAAATCAGTCATCTTTGATACTGGTCAGTCTTCAATCATGTAGCAGCCACTGTTTAGAGAGTGTTCAATTTTGTCAGTATAGAAATATATTTGTCACAAAGGCACACAGCACCTCTCTCATTGAAAAGCTTGTCAGCTTGATTTTCAACTTTAGATAATCAGACACATGGTATGTGGGCTCCCACTGCACACCCGCAAATGTCTGGGGCGGACAGTCAGTGAATGGATGAAGAAGGCCGACCCACAGATGGCGTGTCCTAAGAGCCCTGCCACCCCCTGCAAGGGCGCGGGCAGCACAGAGAACTCTGAATGTCAATCCCTGTGTCCCGTGGGGAGTAAACCATCGCGCGAGATCCCGCCTTGGAGCACTTGCTCTGAAACTGTCGGTTATTATGGTTGTAATTCTCCCCACGGCTGGCCCTGGCTTTATTGACATGGGAGGCAGAAAAGAAAAGAAGACATTGAGACCAACGTGAGTGTGAAGCCCTCCACGCGCTGAGACCTGGGCGAATCAAATGGGGATGAGAAACGCACCTCTTCCCAGGACTGCGGGAACGATTAGAGGAGCCAGTGTTGGGAAGTGTTTGGCCTGAGGCCTGGCACGAGGTCAGACCTCATCTCCTCTGGCCCAGGCAGCCCTGCGAGGGACCAGCCCACAGTGGCCCAGCAAGACAGAAGCGGGTGAAACACACTTCTGCACCCCCCTTCCCTACGCACTCACAGAAACCTGCCGAAGTTGGAGAGACCCTTGCCAAGATTAAAGGACTGCTCAGACAGCCCCACAGGTCTTGAGAAACTTGCTTCTTACAATCTGTCTCAAATCCTCTCTGCAAAGAGACAGACTGTAAATCACGGTAACGATGACATCAATAACCACACCTTCGAGCACCCAGGTGTGCACCAGGTGCTGTGATAGATGCTTCACATGCACCTTAAGAACAAAAAATGTTCTTATAGAACTCAAGACCTTGCAGAATAGTGGTGTCCTCGCTGGAGTATGACTGGTTCTAAGTGGCTTCAAAGGGACATTTAGGTAGCAAGATGGGGAACCAAATCTATACAAGGCCAGCCAGGGCCACCATGGGCCTTACCCCGATCTCAGCGAGGGCAGAATTAAAGCACAATCTTCAAGGTCCTCCCAAAGGTCCTCTCCGTGGGACAAGCTGGAACCTGACCTGTGTGGCCTCAGGAGAAACTTCAAGGCCTGGACAAGAATTTCATCCACCATGGGGGCGATTCTCAGTGGGGGCCACCTGACTTGGTCATTGCCAATCAGCCAGAGCGTGGACATTACATGAACTTGTGAACCACAGCAGGACTTGGCTAATGCCCAGAACTGACAGCGGGTCGCAAATGTTTCTGCACAGCAAATTCTCCTGCACACTGGTGCCCTGCTGCAGAGATGTCCCCGGCAGCGTTATTTACAGAAGTAGAAGCCAGGAAACAACCTAAGTGTCCAAAAGTGGGAAATAACTAAAGCAGGCTATGACAAGGAGATGGACTGTGAAGCATACATTCAGCTGAGGTTGCAAATAACTATTGAAGATCAAAGAAACAGGATTGCAGCAGGTCGGATTTTTAAAATTACGATACGATGCCATATATAGAATATCAGCTATTTTTTAAAATGCATAGAAAAGCGACTGGGATAAAACACACCAAACTGTTAACAGTGATGGGATGGTGGTGTCACTGCTGCTCCCATTCTTATACCTACTTTGCATTATTTAAATAATTTTCTCCAAGGAGGATGTGCTGCAATTATAACCATAGAGTTGCTTTATGTCCAGTGTCACACAGCCAGTAACCATTCAGTCGATTTCGACTGGTACCGATGAGGATGCCCAGTGCTGTTCTGGGCGTGGATGGGGGCAGGGGGACAGCAACGGACAGACAGCTGGATACACTTGCCCCCCTTGCAGTTGGACGTGGCCATGTGAGTAGGTCTTGCCCATGGAAGTGAGCAGTGTGTGATCTTCCAGGGCACAAAAAATCCTGCTTGTTTTTCCTCCCAAGTCAAGAGCTAGAACATTGCCAGGGCACAGAAGCACGCTGTGCACCCTCCCCAATATCAACCCCTTTCCCCCTCTCTTAGAAGTAACCCTGACCAGCTCTTTCCACACTTTCCTGTGAATTCCTCAACAATATAGTGGCTTTGCCTGTTCCTGAGTGTTGTTATATTTGGATTCATACTCTCTTCTGTGTTTTGCGATCACTCAACATGTTTGAAATTTATCCATATTGTTGCCTGGAGCTGGAGTTCGCTTCCATTGCTGGGCACTACTCTGTTGTATAAATACACAGCACATCCATTCTACCCATGACAGACGTCTAGGATGTCTTGGGGTCTTGCTTACCATGAACAATGCTGCTGAGAAGATTCCTGCCCATCTCTCCTGGTCCACGTGGGGATGACCCCAGAAAAGAATGGCCATGTCTTAGGATGTGCACATGTGCAACTTTACAGATAATTCCTGCCTTCCAAAGTAGTGATAATAGTATTGTTAGACTTCTTACATGCTGAACATTAAAATGGTATCTCGTTGCACATTCCCTTGATCACCACTGACAGTGAGCCAATAAGCAATGTCACCCGCTTATTGCCCATTTGTGTTCTCTCTTCCAAGAAGTGTCCCTGTGTGTCTTTTACATTTTGTATTGGGTTGTCTTTTTCCTACTGTTCTCTATATATTTTGTATATTCATCATTTGTTGGTTAAATGCATTGCAAATATGTCCTTCAAGTTTGTGGCTTGTCTTCTACTTTCTTCTTGACATTTTTTGATGAATAGAAACTCCTAATTTTTCATGTACTCTAGTTTATCAATCTTTTCCTTTATGGTTTGTGTTTTATGTGCCTTCAGAAATATTTACTTACCCTGAAGTCCAAAAGTTACTTTTATATATTCTAAAAGTATACAAGTTTTTATTTATTTCAATGTTAAACCTTTAATCCTTTTAGAAATGTTCTTTCCATATGGCGTGAGGTAGGGGTCTGGTTTTGTTGCTGTCATCTGGATAAACAATTGTCTCAGTCCCATTTATTCAATAGACTATCCTTGTCTAGTTTGATCAACAATGCCACCTTTGTCAAAAATAAAAAGCTTTGGCTGGGCACCAAGGCTAACGACTGTAATCCTAGCACTCTGGGAGGCTGAGGCAGGAAGATCGCTCAAGGTCAGGAGTTCGAAACCAGCCTGAGCAAGAGCAAGACCCCGTCTCTACTAAAAATAGAAAGAAATTCATTGGCCAACTAAAAATATATAGAAAAAATTAGCCGGGCATGGTGGCGCATGCCTGTAGTCCCAGTTATTCGGGAGGCTGAGGCAGAAGTATTGCTTGAGCCCAGGAGTTTGAGGTTGCTGTGAGCTAGGCTGACGCCACGGCACTCTAGCCCGGGCAACAGAGTGAGACTCTGTCTCTAAATAAATAAATAAAAAGCCTTTATATGCATGGGTCTGTTTCAGGTCTGTTTTGTTCCCTTGATCAATTTGCCTAGCCCTGCACCGACACCACACTGTCTTAATTCTTACAGCTTTATGATAAGTATGTTTCTTGATGTAGAAAAAACAGTCTGGGTGGCTGGATGGTTACTTACATCAAGGACTCTAGGTTAGACTTTAGTGATCAACTGGTCCAGCCATCCATTGAGAAACAAGGCTCAGAGAGGGAGGGCATCTTTTGCAGTATCACACAGCATTTAACTAGGAAAAGCTATCTCTCACCATGGAGGATATTCAATATAGTAGACACTAGCCACATGTGACTATTAAGCACTCGGAACATGACTAGTCCAAATTTTGATGGGCTGTAAGTATAAAATACCCACCAGATGTTGAACACTTGTGGTGGAAAAAAAGAATGTAAAATATCTCATGAATAATTTGTTCATATTGATTACATGTTAAAGTCATAGTGCTTTGGATTAAGAGTTAACTAAAACATAGTCTTTTTTTCTTTTTTTCTGAGACAAGAGTCTCATTCTATTGCCCAGGGTCAAGTGCAGTAGTGTCATCACAAGTCACTGCAACCTCAACTCCTGGACTGAAGCAATCCTCCTGCCTCAGTCTCCTGAGAAGCTGGGACTATGGGCATACACCACCACACCCAGCTGATTTTTCTGTGTTTTGTAGAGACGGGGTCTCACTATGTTGCTCAGGCTGGTCTTGAACTCCTAACCTCAAGTGAACCTCCTGCCTTGGCCTCCCAAAGTGCTAGGATTACAGGCATGAGCCACCATACCCTGCCTTCAAATACAGCTTAAAAATTATTTTCACCTGTTTAGTTTGACCTTCTTATAACAAGATGGAATATCTGGCACACATTAAACTGAATGGCTACTAGAAAATTTAAAATGACATCGGTGGCTTGTCCATCTCTAATGGACAGCACTGGGTTACATTATTAAATTCATTCAATCAAGAAGCTTTTATTAAGGACTTAATTTGTGGACTGCACTGTAGTAATGGCTGCATGACAAGGAAGGGAACAGAAAATAATTCTAATTGATGCAATCCATTTCCCCATTGGACCCATCACCCACGGAAGTTGCACCAGCCCAAGCATGAAAGACTGGCCTCCGCCCCAGCTGGAGAACTCCATTCCCATTACAGACAGGTCAACCTGGGTGTCCAAACCTAGAGATCATTTAGACCAACTCTCCTGTCTTTACAGATCAACCATTTGAGGTCAAGAGAGGTTGAGACACCTACCCAAGATCACACAGCAGGTGCAGGACAGGCAAGGGCCTATTGCAGAGGCTTCAGAGCTCCTTCCTTTCGTGTCTGTATCTGCAGCCTTGAACCCAGGGCTGCTTCTTTCCCGGTGAACACTCCACTGACTTATATCTCACCACGGCACTCAAAATCCTTGAGAGCAAGTCTTTGAAAGTCCAAGTGCCCACTCCAGAGAAGCCCCTGGCAGATACGTGCAGCCAGCCCCACCCATGATCCCGAAGAGGGAAAATCTGCAGGAACTCACTCACAAGTCCCTCCCATGCATCACCTCTCTGGGTGGGATTCCCCAGCCCTACAAAGGACACACTCACAATGCCCCCTGGGGTGGGAGGGAGGGACAGAGTGAGACTGAGAGTCAAGGGCTCAGTCCTGCCCCCAGCATTCCCTCCCCTGGGCGCCATCCTAGCCCTGTGCCTCTTGGTCAAGCTGTACTCAGCTTGCCCAGAACTTGCAGAGACTTCGTGAGCACCACGGACTCTTAAAAACCTCCTGGAGATAATGCACCACGTTGATGTGAGTATGAAAAATGATGCCACCTGTCTCAAATTCACCTCTGCCTGGGAGCCTCGGCACTCACCTGGCTCCTCCCCTGTGAAAGCAGGAGGCCTGAGGTGGGGAGGAGGAAAGGTGAACCGGAAAGGGAGGCTGGGTGCCCCCTCCAAAAAGAGCCTGGGGGCTGCCCCCACCAGAACAGCCTTTCCTGTCCTCCCTGGAAACCACTGCGGACCCACGGCAACTTCAGGAGAGGGTTTTCATGGAGTGTTCAAGCAAGCACACCTCTCGACAAAATTTTAGTGAAATTTAATCATTGTTAACCCCCACCCCATCCCGCAGCCCCTAATTGGAAATCCAAGCAACAGGAGCTTAACTTCTGCTCAGCAATCCTGTGGTAGGATGTGCCAGCACCATTTTACAAAAGGAACCGAGGCTCGGAGGGGCTCACGCTGTGAAAACCGCAGGATGTGCAGGTAGCCTCAGTTTCCCCACCTGAAAACGGTACTTACCCACCCCTCCGACTTGCTAAGAGGGTGGACAGAGGCGGTGCAAACGCCCTTTACCGTTAACAGCGCCCGATAGACTTTGAGCGGTTCTGGGCTCCAGGCACCGTGCAAAGTGCATTCCAAGGACAGGATCACTTAATCCTCACGGGGACCCTAGGGATCGGGACTCTCATTATGCCCGTCTTGTAAACGTGGAAACCGAGGTCTAGAGAGGCGAAGCGACTCGCCCAAGGGCGCCCCAGTATGCGGGGAGGCGCTGGGATCCGCTCAGCTGGCGAGCCCAGGCGCGAACACGACTCAATTGCCGGGACGAGGCTGCCCCGGCGCCGGCTTCCTCCGACCGCGCTGGGGGGTCCACCTGTCACCGGCGGTCCCGGCAGCCGGGCCCGGGCCATCCCGCCGTGCCCCCGCCCCCCGCGCTCACCTCGCGTATTTCGTCTTCTGGAAATCCAGCAGCCGGGGCGCGAACATCGCGGCGCTTCCATCAGCACCCAGCTCGGGGCTCCGACCCGGGAACTCGGGAGCCGCGGGCGGGCGGCGCGGGCGGCCGAGCAGCAGGTTGGAGGCCGCGGGCGGGGGCGCGGCGGGGCCGGAGCCCGAGAGGGAGCCACAGCCGCAGGCGCCCGGGCCGCCGCTGCCAAATCCCGAGCAGATGGTGGCGGGGGCGGGACGGGGGGGCAGGGGGCGGGGCGAGGGACGGGGGACGCGGGCGGGGCGGGGGCAGAAGGGCGGGGCGAGGCGGGGGCGAGGCGGGGGCGGGGGCGAGAGCTCTGGGGACTGGGGACTCCGGCCGCGCGCGCCGCCCCGCTCCCGTCCCCTGGCGCCGGCCCCCGCCCTCTGCCCTCGCTGGGGTGGGGGCGGCGGGAAGTGGAGGGGACCTCCGAAGCCGGAGCCTGCCCGACCCTCCTCCCGTGGTCCTTCGGGCAGCAGAAGGCTGCCTGGACCCGACAGAGCCGCCGGCATCCCGTGGGCCCGGGCTGGGCTGGTAGGGACAGGGGCCCCCTGCGTGGCCTGCCCCAGAGCGCCCCCCCGCGATGGCCCGGCCTCCCCGCGGCCCGCGCCGCCGGCCTTCGTGTCCCTGCGAGAGGCGACGGCCCCAGGGACCCGCCCGGAAAGGGCCGCGGCCTCCGAGGACCCTCATGACCCAGAGGCGGGGATGTTCGGCTCTGTTTGCGGGGTGCCAGCGTACCCAGAATCTGCCCCCACCCCAGCCCCGACCTTCTACAAAACCCCGCTTTCTCCTTTAGGAGACCTTGGCCGAGCACCTTGTGGAAGGCTGGACACCCCGAGGGGCTGAGGGAGGCCAGACGGCCTTCCATGTAGGGGAAATGTCGACGCCACCTGGGGGACCCAAGGACTGTGCCCAAATTGAAGGGAAGGATCCTCGTTCCCACACACTTCACACCTCCTCCCCTTCCTCCCTTGGTTCCCAAGCCCCGGCTCCCCGTTACTTTTTATAACAAGGCTTTATCTGAGATCCTACTACGCGTTCAGAGGATAATCCCACGCACGCCCTCTGCCCCAAGGCAGCCAGAACAAGAAGGAAAAAGACAAAAGGACTCCATCTAATTCATTTCTGTGTTCCAAATGCTGGGCACAGGTGGGCACACACCTGTACTTGGTGAGAACCACAAAGGTTACAGGTAGTCGCATTCAGAGGCTATTGCAGGGTTGCGGGGTGGAGGTGCAGGACGAGGGGTCCAGGGGTGCTTAGGAGGCAAAACCCACTAGACTCTAAAGGTGGATCAGACTGGGGGTCGGGGGATAGAGGAGTCAGGGAGGGACCCCCAGGTTTCCAGCTGGCCCCCTGGGTAAGTACTGGTGCCACTGGTGGGAGGACCAAGCTAGAAGGATTTAGAGCCATGGGTTTCGACTTGCTCATCTCGACCAGCTAGAGCTGCGACTTCCGGCCGCCAGCCTCACGTGACTGTGCACATGTTCAGTAAGATGCGGTGAATTAAAAAATGCAGTTCCTCATCACACTAGCCACATGCAGCTAGTGGCTACCGAATCGGACCATTTCCAACCTCAGAGTTCCACTGCACAGCCCTGCCCTGTGAGATGACCGCGTCAGTGCTGAGCAGCTCTTAAAACCAAGTGAGACAGAAGAAACAGCCGAGGGAGCATTTGTGCATAGTGAGGATAAGTCATGTTGGTAGAACTTTGGTTTCAATTGCTTGGGTGTCCTGGCTGGGCTGAGACATGTGCTCCTTACCACAGTCACAAAACTAGGCTTGCTGTAAGCGCCTCTCATCCCCTCCCAACACCTTGCATTTCACAGCTTCTGCCCTGACCTTGACCTTGGTGGCTGTTGCTCTCACCCCACAGGCCCCGGTCTCACTGTCAGCTGCAGTAGGACACACCTGGCCCCAGGTACCAGCAACACCTTCCCAGAACTGCCCCTGCAGGTGCAAGGCTGCCCCGGGGCTGGAGTCCTTTCTCCCCAGGGAGTCTGGGCTCAGCAGGGGCAGCCACTGGTGACCACAGCTCCCAGGAGGCTGGGGCTGCACCTCCCAGGGCCGCTGGCCTTCTCCTGGCTCCTGCCTGCCGCCGACCTTCAAACAGTGGGATCTTCAGGGCCCCAAAAGAGACCCTTGAATTGAAACACAAGCCTAGAAATGGATTTTCTTCTTTCCAAGAGCAAAAGAAGTTGAATAAAAAATAAGTTACTATTTTTACTGCTGGGATCTGGTTGTTATGGCAACCAAGGACCTGACTCCTGCTCAGAGTCTCCGGGTTTGGACTGTGCCTGGGGGAGGAGATGGGGTGGGGGTGTGGGGCGGGTGGCAGGGTTGCCCCCAACAGGAAGTCCATCTCCACTCACCTGCCTGCCTGCTGCCCTCCCCACGATGTGGGCTCTCTGGGGGCACGCTGCCCACTGCCACCAGCTCTGTGGTATCAGGCTCGGGCCAGCCTTGTTACCAAAGCCTCTCTCCTTCACACCCTGGAGTGGGGGACCATGCCCTCACTTCCAGGTGGAACTTGCGGCCCTGCCTCAGGGACAACTCATACTAAGTAGATCAACCCCTCAACCTCAGGTGGCCAAAACTCACCCGCCCTCCCTGCTCCCCACCAAGGTGGCACCAGTGCCCACCCAGCTGGGCCAGGCTGCACTGTGGTTGACAGTTCTTAGGTGTCCTCACCTGGATTCAAGGCATGGCTCCAGTACCACCTAGCTTTGTACCTTAGGCCACGAGCTACAGAGCCTCAGTTTCCCCATTTGTAAAATGCAGGTGACAACAGCCACCTTGCAGGACTGCTGGAGGATCCCAGGAGGCCCAGGCGTGGCACAGGCGCTGAAAGCTATAGTTTCCCCTGTGATGTTCTCCATAACTCTACACAGCAGGTAGGTGTTGCTGCTCCCATTTCACAGATCAGGAAACTGGGCTCGGCCGGATTAAGTCACACAGCAGATTAGACAGCCAACCTGGAGTCCAAACCCAGGTCTGTCTAACCCCTAAAGCCGACACATGTGCTGTGTCCCAGCTCAGGGGAGGACAGTGCAGGCAGCAGGTGGTCCAGGCTTCCCTGGACTTCCCTGAGCCCCTTCTTCCATGAGGCCAACCTCTGCCACCTGTCCCTGGAACCCCACAGCACCCTCTCACTCGATTCTCCTCCTCCCTCTTGGTGACTTTAATCCTCAATCAGTAGGGACTGAATGGGCACCTGCTAAGTGCCTAGCAGTGTCTGGGAGCTACAAAGGACACAGACAGAGGCACAGTCCCTGGCCACCTAGAGCTGAGTCTGGAATGAACAAAGGAACATGAGACAATTGCAAACGTGTCCATTCACTCCATTGATGAATTAGAGTCACTGGCACATCTTGGCTTTTTACATACAGTATCTTGCACATACTTTCGAGAACCAGACAGTGATCACCATTGGATTGATGAGCAAACTGAGGCTCGGAGAGATGCTAGGGACAGCTAGGAAGGGGGGAGCCAGGTCTCAGACCCCCTGCTCTTCTCCAGAACTTCTCCACCCGTATCCCTGCCTGCCTTGGGCTGGGCGCAGTCCCTTCTCCTTGGGGCTCGCAGGTGAATGGGGAGACAGAGCTGGTGAAAGCCACGACCCAGGGGCAAGCAGGGTCTTGGGGGAGGAATGTCAAAGGTAAACAGAGCCGGCCATGAGTCAGAGTGGTCAGGACAGGTTTTATTCAGTAACAACTAATGCATCAGGGAAAGAGTCCAGTGTGAACTGAACTCAGCTTCGATGTGTTCAGAGGTGACTGGGCATTTTAGAGGGAGACGGAGGGAGTGGGGAGTGGGTGGGGGCTCGGGAGGGTCAGGGAAGTGAAGAGCCGCAAGAAGTGGTTGTTGGTCCATGTGAATCCCTCTGGGTTTGCTGATGGCGCCTATGGAAGTTAGGCTTGCCCTCCCACAGAGGCTGGGACAGGGGCCCTGTCCTTGGGTGGTCTGGAACAGACTGTAAGTTCTTCCAGTAGCCTTGATCTTTCTCAAGCGGGTGCTTTAAGGGGGGCTGGGGTCATCCTAGGGATGCAGCCTTGAGCCGTGAGACACTGTGTCAGGTTTGTTCGAGACTTCACAGGCCAAGGCTGAGGCGCAGGCAGGAAAGGGCTCAGGGCAGCCTGGCTCAAGTTCGGTGAAGGAGAGTCTTTGTCAGGAGGTGGTCCTGGGAAGGGGGAGCAGCTTTGCAGGAAGATAGGAGGTAGGCACTGTGGGGGACACCTTCTCAGCTGAGTCTTGTAAGATAGCAGGAAGACAGGAGGACAAGAGGCAGCAGGTGGGGCAGAGGCAGCAGGTGGCAGAGGCCGCAGGTGGGAAGAGGCAACAGGTGGGAAGTGCATGCCAGGCTAAGGGAACAGCATCAAGGACACCTGCAAAGGCTCGGTGGCATGGAGCAGGGTAGTGTGACTGGAGTCCTGCTGGTTCCTGAAACCTGAGTGAGCCATCTGGCCTCTACCCTCTAGGCACTGGGAAAGCCAGGAAGGGAGGGAGCCGTGCACTGAATGCTACGGGGGGGTGGCATCGGTGCTCCTGCCATTCTGGGGCAGGAGCAGGCAGCTCCATGCTGAGCTGAGGGACCAGGGAGCAGAGATTCCAGGAGGCAGGGTCTGCAAGTCTTCAAGAGGAAAGGGGAGGGGGCGGTCACTGGGGCCGGTGTCCAGGTTCCTAGCTGAGGCTCAGCTTCTTAACCATAATATCATAATATTTCATCCAACCCAAGACACCATCAACTGTAAGATGCACTTTTCTCTTATGTTCCACTAGGAAAGCTAAATTGCTGGCAATTAATCTTACCAACATTTTATTATGAACTTTCTCAAGCATACATAAAAGCTTAAAAGAATCATACCGTGAACACACATATATCCCCCTCCCAGATGCTGCTACTGGCATCTTACCATGCTTGTCTTATCACCTAACTCTCCTTCGATCCATCCATCAATCCATCTGTTTTTTAAATGCACTTCAATGTAGCTGACAGACATGGCAAACACGTCAGCATGCATATCATCAGCTAAAGCCGAATACATGTTTACAGTTTCTTTTTTGGCAAGAGAAATCTACAAAGAGTGAAATGCACAAATCTTGAGCAAATTTTCACTGATAGTTGACAAATGCAGACATGTGTGTAAGCCAAACCCTTTTAAAGATGTAGAATCCAGCCAGGCACAGTGGCTCACACCTGTAATTCTAGCATTCTGCGAGGCCAAGGTGGGAGGATCGCTTGAGCTCAGGAGTTTGAGACCAGCCTGAGCAAGAGTGAGACCCTGTCTCTACTAAAAATAGAAAAATCCACCCGGTATGGTGGTGTGTGCCTGTAGTCCCAGCTACTTGGGGGGCTGAGGCCGGAGAATCGCTTGAGCCCAGGAGTTTGAGGTTGCTGTGAGCTATGATGACACTACTGCACTTTACCCAGGGCAACAGGGCGAGACTCTGTTTCAGAATAAAAAGATGTAGACTCCCAGAAAGTTCCTCCCTGACCTATCCTAGTCAATCCCCACCCCCTGTTGTCATTAGTTTTGTGTGTTCTGGAACTTCTTAGAAATGGAATCAGTCTGTGCTCAGCATAACACCTTTGAGATCCAGCCAAGTTGTGGGTATCAGGGGTTCGTTCCTTTTTACTGCCGAGCAGTGTTCCAGGGCGTGGGTGTACCACAGCTTGCTGAACCGCTCTGCTGTTGATCGACGCCTGAGCCGTTTCCAGTGTTTGGCTGTGACTGACAATAAAAGGTCATCGATTTTAAGACGCATACTGATTTCCAGGATGTCACGATGAGAAACACAGCACAAGCCAAAGTGAATTGCGCGCTCGCTACCTGCAAGGCGTGTGCTTCATCCACTCATTTAACCTTTACAGCAGCCCCGGGTAGGCTGCTCCTATTCCTGTTTTATGAAAAAGGACACTGAGGAACAGATGAGGTTAAATCACTTGATGTCGAATAGCAAAATAGAGGAGTCAGGTGCAAACCCAGGTAGTCCTGTCATGCCAGGGCTGGGGGTTCCCTGATGGATAAAGCAGCCCCTCCTTCCCCGGGTGGAACAGTGCTCGGGATAGCACCAAGGCTGGGGCAGCACCAAATGGAGTGCCCGCCTTATCCTTCCTCCCAGGCGGCGCAACTGCTCCAAACCGCACCAAAGCACGGAGCCCTGTCCCGAGAAGAGCCGGAGATCCTGCCTACCTAACACAACCTCAAACTCCTGGGCTCATGTGATCCTTCCACCTCAGCCTCCCAAAGTGCTGGGATTACAGGTGTGAGCCACCTCACCCAGCCAACCCTTTGATTTTTAACAAAGATGGCAAGGTCATTTAACAGAGAAGGGATAGTCTCTTTAAAAAATAATGCTAGACAGGCCGGGTATGGTGGCTCACGCCTGTGTAATCCTAGCACTCTGGGAGGCCAAGGCAGGAGGATTGCTTGAGCTCAGGAGTTTGAG
>CAUYPO010060848.1:0-38929 GCA_963574435.1 Cheirogaleus major
GCGCAGCCAAGGAAACTATCATTAGAGCAAATAGACAACCCACAGAATGGGAGAAAATATTTGCTCTCTACACTTCTGATAAAGGTCTAATAACAAGAATCTATCTAGAACTCAAAAGAATTAACATGAAAAAAATCAAACAACCCCATCAAGAAATGAGCAATGGAAATGAACAGAAAGTTCTCCAAAGAAGACAGAATAATGGCCTGCAAACATGTAAAAGAATGCTCAACATCGCTAATCATTACAGAAATGCAAATCAACACCACAATGAGATACCACCTAACCCCAGTGAGAATGGCCTGTATCAAGAAATCCCCAAACAACAAATGCTGGCGAGGATGTGGAGAAACAGGAACACTCTTACACTGCTGGTGGGACTGCAAATTAGTGCAACCTTTGTGAAAAAGAATTTGGAGATACCTCAAACAGCTAAAAATAGAAATACCATTCGACCCAGCAATAGCATTGTTAGGCATCTACCCAAAAGAGCATAAGACTTTCTATTATAAAGACATCCGAATGTTTATGGCAGCCCAATTCACTATTGCACGGTCATGGAAACAACCCAAGTGCCAGTCAATTCATGAGTGGATAATTAAAATTTGGTATATGTTCACAATGGAATATTATTCAATTCTAAGAAATGACAGTGAGCTAGCACTGCTTATACTATCCTGAATTAAGCTTAAGCCCATTATCCAAAGTGAGGTGACACAAGATCAGGAAAATGGGCTCCACATGTACTCGCCATCAAATTGGTACTGACTGATTAAAACTATGGTGCTGAAATGGTGGTAGTGTTCACCAGGAATTTGGCGGGGGAGAGGGGTAGACCCACATCTTAGGGATGTGGTAAGCATTGTGGAGGGCAAGGGCATACCTCTAACCCTTCCTAGGGAGAGGCAAAAATATAAAGTGTAACCAAAATGTCAAAAACCCCCACATTTATCGGGTGTCAGGGAGGGGGAGGAGAGGATGGGTGTATACTTACGCAGTGAGTGCGATGCGCACCACCTGGAGGATGGATGCATTAGAAGCTCTGACTCGGCAGCGGGGGGGGGGGGTGGCAAGGGCAATATATGTAACCTCAACAATATTTGTACCCCCATAATATTATGAAATAAAAAAAAAGTGAGGGAAAGAAGGAGGGAGGGACTTGTATGGAAGCTGAAGGTAGGAAGTGAGGAATATGTGTGCAAGCTTTTTTTTGCTACTGTAGGACAGTGAGAGATGGCTTGGTTGTAGAGGAAGGACAGAAGGAAACTAAGCCCTTTTTTGGGGATTGTTTTTTTAAAGATAGAGAAATTCAGAACATATTTGAAAATGAAAGAAACCCAAAAAGAAAGAGCCAAAGAAGGAAAAATTGTGGGGGAGGGAGAGAAGTTTTGGCTAAAAGGGACAAATTCAGTTATCTTAATAATAATACCTTACATGTATTATTTTTTTGAAGTGCTTCAATGTACTTTATATCCCAGGTGTTTCTTATTGTAGACTTACATGCTGTACAAATCTATAGTTATTTTTCTCTGTTAAGCAAGCCAAATATTTTTTTATAATACATTTCAGCTTCTTATAAAAGTAAAAAACTAAAGTTTTATTTTCTCTTTTCTTCCTTTCTCCTTTCTCCATAGTACATTCTCCTCCTACAGTCACCTCTTCCACATGTACCTATGTCTCAGCTTTTGTCCTGCTTTTGGCCAGAGATCTTGAACTGTCACCACCTACTGATTTTCTTTCAACACGGCTTCACAGACTTTTGTTCTATCCTAAAATGTTGTTTGTCCAAAGTTTTCACTATCAACATTTTACAGCTCACCTCTTTTCTACAAGTGTATTTGAGCAAGTGCTTTTCTCTTGCTTTGGGGAGATATGAATTTTCTTTCACTTGTCCTCTGATATGTCTGATACATAGGACATTCCTGCACCATCCAGCCTTTCCTTGTGATAGCTATGACGTGGGGACAGGTTGACTTGTTTCTTAGCACAGTTGCTTTTTCTACCACTGCAACATCTCAGTTTTAGGTCTTGGTAGCATTTTCATTTGTTCTAAGGGTTCCTTTTATGAGGAACTGAGTTTCTTTCTGTTGGTGTCCTTTGAAAACAAGTTCTTCTCATCATTTCCCTGCTTCTGCTCATTCTAGTGTTTCTGCTGTCTTGCAATAAGGTATGTCGTTGTCTTGGAATTTCACCAAAAGCATGGCATGTGAAAATTTTTCCAAGGAGAATTATATTCTAGTACAGACTCAGAAGATTCTTCACTTGCTACATTATGAAAATTTCATGTGCCTGGGAAGTCAGGGAAGTGGGTGGGTGGTTTTCAGTACTCCCGATATCTTTTACAGCATTTTGTTGTATCTCCTTTCACTTTTCTTTATCAAGTGCTTTTGCTGGTAAAAGTTGTGCTGGGGCAAACAGTTATGGGAAGGGAGAAGATGGCAGTACCTGATCTGATCCTTGAATAATGACTTCTTAGACACCAGGAAACCCAAAGGGGAGAAGATGTTTGGGCAGAGGAAGGCTCTCCCTGGCTTCTCCATGCCACCCAGTGTAAGTCGCCGCTGACTACGTACTCATAAGACAGCCCCAGTGGTAATTTTCTGTGCTTGTGCAGGGGGTCACGGTTGCCTTGTAGGCAATGCCTTTTCTGTGAATGATCGATCACTTTTCTCCACCTCTTCACCACTTTGCAGCTCTGCTCTGCTCTACTTCGTTGGCCACCTGCTTATCAAGGTTGCCCTCAATTGTACGGTCTGTCTCTGGCAACTTTGGTGTTCAACTTCTCTGAACTTAGAAGAAGAAGGAAGAGGAAGAAAAAAAATCCCCTTCACTGAGAATTCATTCCAGCAGAATTAGCCGGCACAGAGCCTGACTTCCAGGTTCCCTCCCACACGCTGCCCAAAGCTTCCAGCTTTCTATCTGTTCAGTTCCAACCTGGTGTCCGCTTTGATAAGAGCTGGGGTGGAATTGGTGCAGCCGCAGTTCTCTGGCTCTCATTTCCCCTTGTGGCTTCTGCATTCCTGTTGATAATTAAAGAAAGCTTTCTTGCCATGATGCAGGCTATATGAAGTAAGTTAATAAGTAATAAAGCAGCTGGCAGGGAGCCAGAAACTTGCTGGTACCCGTCCTATCCTGCGGTATAGTTTCTGATGGGGAAGAGCCCGCTTGGCTCTCAGATTTGAGAGTCAACTTGGCATGGCATTCCACGAAAAATGCAAGAGAACATTCTGTGAGAATGTTTATAGGGCCTTGGCCTTTGAGTGAGATGGATTGTTGGCCATCCTTCCTATCCTCCCACCTCATCTTCTCTCTCCTTCTCTCTCCTTTCAAGCCCTAGATTACTTAATTCCCTTTGCCATCCTTATCACTACATAACTAACTTCTATTTTATTAAGTTTAAAATAAATGCAGCAGAGACTTGATCTCCACGTTGCGTGTGTACTCAACCATCGATTTTTTCTCCTCCTTTTCAAGGTTGTGCTGGACACGAGATTGCAGGTGAGTGCCTTAAAAGAGAGCTGTTCATTTTGAGATTACTGTTTTAGAGTAATCTTGTGTTAGGGTTCTCCAGAGAGACAGAACCAGCAAGGTAGATAGGTAGAAGAGAGAGGTTGTATTAGAGCTATTAGCACCTGTAATTATAGAGGCTGAAAAGTCCCTTGGCAGGCTGTCTGCAAGCTAGAGAACCAAGGAGGCTGGTAGCATGGCTTAGGCCATGTCTGAAGGCCTGAGAGCCAGGGATGTCAGTGGTGTACCTCTGAATCTGAGGCTGAAGGCCTGAGAACATGTAAGGCCACTGGTATAAGTCCTTGAGTCCATAAACTGGAGAACCTGTAGTTCTGATATCCAAAGGCAGGAAAAGAAGAATTGTCCTAGCTCCAAAGGAGAGTAAATTTGCCTCTCCCTCTGCCTTTTGTTCTATCAGGGTCCTCAGCTGATGAGACAGTGCCTGCCCACACTGGGTGAAGGTGAATCTTCCTTACTCAGCCCATTGATTCAAATGCCAATTTCTTCTGGAAACACCTTCATAGACATAGCCAGAAATAATGCCTTATCAGCATCTGGGTATCCCTTAATCCAGTCAAGTTGACACCTATTATTAACCATCATATTTATGCTCTCTTGAATGGCTATGGGTCAGTTTCCTTTTCCTGGAGGTCTTGCAGAAGCCTCCTGGAATGAGGTTTAGACTCTATCACAGCCAAAGAAACTTCTGGTGAATTGTTTGGGCCAGGAGTAGGAGTAGTAGAAAGCCTGTTTTTGTTAGTCACAGAAGCCTTGCTTGCATTCAGTCTGCTTTTGGCACGAAAAGAGAGAATAGTTGACACCATTATTCAGGTTATTTGGGTTAAAAAAATCATATTCAATTTCCCTCAAAGAAGGTGACATTTGATTGTAAATGTGCCAAGATGTCTGTTTCAGTGAATGAGGCCATTTGCTGAACTGCACAACCAGGGAGAGTAGATTTTTAAATGTATTTGACATATTTATTCATGTGGGTGTACATGTGAAATTTTGTTACATGCGTAGAATGTATAATGATCAAGTCAGAGTATTATTTCTGTGTGTCAGGTACATGTCAAGTCCTCTCTTTTAGCTATTTTGAAAGATATATTATTGTGAACTACAGTCACCCTACTCTGCTCTCAAACAGCAGAACTTTCTTCTATCTAACTGTATGTACCCATTAGAGTAGATCTTAAATTCAATTTAGGCAAGTTGAATTTGAGGTGCTTATGAGACATTCAAACACAGAATGCATTTGGATATATAATTCTAGAGCTTAGGAAAAGTTTCTGGGCTGTAGATGTAAATTTCAGAACTGCCATGGTATTTGAGGCCAAGGGCTTAGATAATAAAATGGCCTAGAAGAGAGTGTGTGGAGTAAGATGAGAATCTAGGAATGAAGTTAGAGGAGCATCTACATTTCAGGTGCAATATGAGCCCCTTACTAAAATAGACATAATCAGAGGGGAAGGAGGAAAGTTAGGAGAGTGTAACATCATGGAAGACAAGAAGGGCATCCTTCCCAATGCTGCCTCTGTAGCAGGTAGGACTGTAGCCACACTTTAGGCACTTTTCATATTGTCATAAAATTCTGTAGTCTAAATACAATGAAAATCTGTGTAAAAATGTGGTTACAGTGTTTTTATATTCATTTTCAGGCAAGAACTACTTTATCAAAGTTTTACAATCTGTGGTCATACTTCATGATCCTAGTTAAACACTTTAACTTGATGCAAGGGAGGGGAAATATTCCTTTTTTGTCATACTGCACAGAAAAATAACTGGTGAGGATCTGAGTGCCTACTGTGTTCCAGTGCTCTGCTAAGTGCTGTTGGATACATGGAGTCCAAAGCAAGGTCTTTGCTCTCAAGAGGTCTAAAACCTGGTGGATGAAATAATACTTGCTACTTTATTCGATCTGTCATAGCACCAAAGCAAATGGTGTTACTGGGCAGAAAGTGAGAGCAAAACATTATGGGCTGGGGAGATCAGGAAAGGATTAGGTAACCCTACATATACATGGGTACAAACTAATCTTTACTCCAACATTTGATAGTTGATAGTTTGATAGTTTGGTGAAATAATTCTAGATTGAAATCGATATTCCCTAAGAATTCTGAAGGCTGTGTTCTGTTTTCTTCTAGCTTGCAGTACTGCTAATGAAAAGGCTGATAGATTTTAGTTATTGATTTTTTTTTTGTATATAATCAGTTTTAATTTTTAAAGTAGTTTTAGGATCTTCTCTTTGTCCCTGATGCTGTCAGACTTTCTGGATTGATCCTGAGTAGTTTAGGAGGTAAATTTTCTGACACGTTACATGTCTGCAAATGTCTTTATTTTCTCATTCGATATTTTGTCTGGATTTATTAGTCTAGGTAAAATAATTTTCTATCAGAATTTTGAAGAATTTGCTTCATTGACTCAGAGCTATTAAATTTGCTATTAAGAAGGCCATTGTCATTTTGATTTCTATCTGTTGGTGCTATTTGCATTTTTTTCTTGAGGTGTTTTGGTTCTTTTTATTCTGGGAGTTATGAAATTTCATAGTGACATGACAAGGTGGGAATCTTTTAAAAAATATGATGTTGGACCCTTGGGAGATTTCAATCTGGAAAATGCTGATCTGTAGTTTTAGGATATCTTTTATATTGTAAACATATTCTTCTTTCTGGGTGTTGAATTCTTTAGGTATTGAATATGCTAGTCTGGTTTTCCCAATTTCATAGTTTTTTAGCTTCTGAGTTTTTTCATCTCTTTGACTTTTGTTTTATTCTTTAAAATATTTTATCTCCTCTTCCAGCTTCCTTATATGTTGAGCATTTTATTTGTGATCTTTTAATTTCCAAGAATTTTTCTTGTTCTTGGAATGTTCTTTTTAAAAATAGCATCATGTTCTGTTTCTTATCTCTATGGAGGACATAAATGATGATTAAATTTTTTTCTTGAGTGATCTATTTCCTTCAGGACCTCTTTTGTTTGTTTTGGTTTCTGTTCATTCTTTTTCAGGCTTTCCTCAATTATCTGATGATCCGTGGTGGTATTTAATATTTGAGAGTGAAAATGCTGAAAGGCAGTTCTGTGCAAGGCATGTCGACTAGTGGGCGACTGGGTGCAGCTGTTCCACTGGCTGGTCGATTTATCCAGAATGGGGTCTTGCAATATTCTTTTGGGGACTTATAGATCTGGCTGTTTTTATTCTAGGAGTCCATCAGAGGATGGAGCTGTGAGTCTCTTTGTTTAGTATGTAAACATTTCCATAATCCCTATGCAGGACTCCGGTTCTCAGCTGTGCCTGGTGTCCCTGTAAGCCATCCCAATTAGACTGTCTCGGAAGTGCCCAGTCTTTTAGGTGGTGGGGGTTAGGGGAGGAGAATAATACTTTCCTGTTTTCTTTGTCTTTGTAGATGTAGACCTTTAAAAAATCTCTTTATCCTGCTTTTAATAGAGATTCGAGAGGCAGTGAAAGTTGATTTTTTTTTGTTTTTAGTCTCCCATATTTAACCTATGGCTAGTGGTATTCTCTGCCGAGCCCAGTGACCTTGGTCCCCTCCTGCACTCTCCAGGCCCTGGTGTGAAGTCTCAGACCTTCATATCACTGCAGCCACAGTGAATTTGACCTGAAGGTGAGGGTCCCTGACAGTATCTCTACTATTGGTGCAAAGTCTGCTTTCAGGTATGGTGATTTCTCACCCTTGAGTCATTTCCAGGGTCAAGGTCACCAAAGTGGCAGCTCACTAGGATTCTATTTGGATTCCAGAGCAATCAAAATGTGTGATCTAATAGCCAGGCCACACTCTGAGAGTTCGCTCTGCCTGTGGTCTCCTGGGAGACTCTCCTTGCCACTGATGAAAACTTGAATCCAGCCAGGCCTGTCCTAGTCTAATCTCTGTCATGCAGGTCACCTCTAAGGCAACTTCTGTGGGTCTCTGTCTTCCCATCTCCTATGCTTCTCACATCTGGGATTTATCCTACATAACCATTGTAACTGTAGCTTCTTGCTCACCATTGTTGTTAGTAGTAGTATTATATATAGCATCAGTAAGTTTTTCTTCACCTTTAGCCCCTTTACAAAATTTTTCCTAACACCTTTCCTTAACTTTGCATAACTTGCCTACATTTTTTTAAAACTCATAAGCTCCTTTTGCAATATTATATAATTCTTTTGACCTTTTTTTTGAAATTTGAGATTCATTTGATTGTTTTTGCATGGTATGTGATAAAGAAGTGCTTTCAAATAAAATGTTTTGCTTATGTCAGCATACTATTAAAGTTCATAGTATAAATTTCATTAAAAAACAAACTTTACATTTGATTCTTAAACCAAGAAAGGGAAAAGATAAAATTTGTATATAACAGATTATTCCTTAATACATACACATAATTTAACATTTAATCGTAAGTACATTTCAATTTTTGCCATTTAAAAAATGAGGTGTACTCTTTAATATACAGTAAATTAATTCATAATCAAAATTTATTAAAAACTGCAGAAATGGCAAATTAAAAATACATATTTTTGAGAAATTATATTGAAATTTGATTATTACCCCATTAGAAAAACACATTATGGCCTAATGATTGGGATTACTTCACTTTCTATTTTAACTGAAACCTTAATTTCTCCTAAGGGTGTCATCTCCTTGTAGCCCTGTTGAATAGAGACAATTGTTCCTTCATCTCACAAGGCATGAATGTGCTATCAACAACCTCTCCCTTTCCCTTGCCAACCTAACCATTGTTATCGTTGTTCATTGAATTTCAGGTGTTCTGCTTCAGTAGTTAAGAGCATGGTCATGTGGCTCACAGATCATTCTTGTCTTCATAGGGCCTGGACTATGATGGATGAGCTGCCTTCCAGCCTGGGGAGGGGGTGTGTGGCATCCCTTATGTTGGGCAGTAGTAGCCTGGACCTCTGAAATCATGAACTGCACCAACCATTCTTGACCCATAGCTTTCTATCTTCGGGCCTTCCTCTTGCCCCCAGTATCTTGAGTTTAGACTTCACTATGATTTCCATTCTCTCATCCCCACCCCCCACTCCACAAGTCTTGACAGCTTGACTTCTTCCTCATCTAGCCTAGACCTCCATTGCATTATTTAACTATAATTTTTCCCCTATTGCTTAAATACTTCATTTGTAATAATAAGAAATAACATTTAGGATCTGTGTTCTAGGTATTAGGTAGTTACCACTTTACATGGATAATCATATTTCATTCTAAAAACATATCGCTATGGCTAGCTGCTATCAGTATCTCCAGTTTATAGATGAAGAAACTATGACTAAGAATGATTAGATACTTTGGCTCAAGTGATGTAGCTAGAAAGAGTTGCATGAAGTTTCTTTGTAGCTCCAGAACCCACACTCCTTTAAATTGTTGTCTGGACACCTTTTTAGCTTCATTGTACCTGTCTTGCAATTGCCCTTTGGGAGGACTTTTGTCACCCACTTTTCTACTCTTACATTGGGGATTCTAAGAGTGGTTAGGGAGAAATTTCCAGTCTTAGGTGGATTGGTGACACGACAGAATTGTCATCTCCATAATCAACCTGGGCTTTTCCTCAAGTCCAGTTTACACGTGCTAAGTCAGACATCTTTCCCTTTCTGCAGCAGCTATTCAAACCTTTCCGCACCATCCTTAGGTTCTCTGCTTCACCACCATCTCATTCATGCTTAGCAAATGACTTTGACTCCCACCTCATTAAGAAAATTACAATTATCAGGTGCAAACTGCCTTAATTTTCTGCCTACATATGGACAAATGGACTTACACCAGCAGCCACCTCAGTGTCTGGTCTTCCAGTCCATAAAGATGATTCCTCTGCTCAAGACCCATCTGTATGTCTGAACTCTGTATGTCACACTCTCTCACATGGTCTAAGGTAAGGATCACATCACACATTTCTTGCTCTTTCTTCTGCACTTTCTATCTCCCCATCTACTCTAGCTCCTTCCTCTTATTCTGGGCCATACTTTCCGTTGGTGGACTTGAGATACACATCGAGCAGGGTCCTCACAGGACTCAACTTAGAACAACTTGACTATAGTTCGATAAAGGGAATATTTGCAAAGGTATGAGTAGGCTGTTGGGAAACTGTATGCACAGCAGACACATAGAACTGAGGCTCAGGGAAAGGGAGTGGTTACTGGAACCCAGAGAGAGAGAGAGTTACATGGGTGCAGTCAACTTGGGAGGAGTTGGTCAGTACACAGAGCTAGTCTGAGCTGACTCTGCAGGAAGGTTGCTGAGAAATAGATACCTCCACTTTATTCTTCTCCCTCCAGTTTCCCACCAGACCTTTCCCATTGGCCAATTACAACCAGAAACCAGAGGACAAAAGAAACCTTGGTATGATTATAGCCCATAGAGATCAGCTTCTTAGGGAACAGAGCAGGATGAAGGACAGAAAGTGGATTCAGAGGGGCGAACAGAAGATACAAATTATTATACAGAATCATTTTTTTTTCTGGAACATCTTTAATTTTCATTGGAATGCAAATTTTAAAGAAAAATGTCCTGTTGAAATTCTTGTGTTGCCATTTTGTTTCTACATGGTAGAAAAAATTTCAAATAAAATAAATCATTGAGAAAAGGTCTTAATTTCTATTATACAATCTTTTGTTCCATCATTATAAGTGGCCATTTACTGTGTCGGGAATATAGTAGGTGCCAAGGAAGTGATTGATGGCATTTGGTTTGGCTTCACTACACACTATTCTCTATTTGCTTGTATTTCTGTTGCCTGGTAACTTTCAAAGCCTTCATTCTATAAAACACAAAGGTGAGAGCAAAAGCAAAAACAAAAGAACTCAGGATTTTTTCCTCTCCTAGTATCTCAAAGTAACATGGAAAATAGGGAGAGATGTTACATATTACGGAGAAAGTTTCCCCCATTGTGCTTGGCTTTGGCTAAGCTGGGGTCTATTATAGCCAAACTGTATGTGGCCTAAAGGAAGCTCCCTGTTAGAGCTGGCTGGCCCCACACCTGCAAAAACACGCTGTAAGGAAGGGGCAGTGTACTTACAGTTGATGGCCGGCCCTCATTGCTGTTTCACCAGTGATTTCTCTTGCTCGTCTCCATTTATCTGGCACGTATCTTGGCTAGAACACTCCCCAAATTGATACATCTGTAGCTTCCCTAGAAGCATGATGTGGACGGAGGGTGGATGTTGGCTTTTTGGAGTTGATCAGAGTGTCCCGGCTTTCTTGGAAGCCCCGAAGTCAGGGATATCCGTTGGGTCTGCCTGAAGGTTTGCACAGCTGTCTTATGTCCAGGGTAGGGTGCATCACCATCAATTATTTTGTCATCATTGTGTCCTGAAATGGTGAAATTCTGCCTCATGGGTCTAAAAATTAAGTGTGAAGTTACACTGATGGTTATGGCCTCGGGAGAAAGTGACATGCATATTTCAGTTTTGTTTTTTTTTTCTTGAAGTTGGATTCTTAAGAAAACTCCATTATCTTAGAAGATTTGAGTCATTGTGCTTGCTTTTCAGCCACTGATTTTCCTGCCAATTTTTTATTTCCCTTTATAATTACACTTGAAAATATCTTCTGCCATGAGGCATGAAATGGGACAGGCGCATGTCTGGTCACCACCTTTTGATGCCTGGACATCTGTCTCGCTTTATAGGCCAGGAAGGCAGGGCAACAATTCCATAGCTAAGTGGATTTCAAATGGCAAGGAAATTCCTATAGAAGCTTTCCACTACTATGACAAGTTGTACCTAACTTTTGGGTATATGCCACCTGATGAACAGTGGAGCTGGAACCAGATTAAATGTACACTGATTGGAATCGCGAAAAAGGCAGGTGTACTTCTCAATGGGCCCACTTATTTTCATATTTTCACCGAAAACTTGTTATTGCATATGCATTCGAATTAAAATGGGACCAGTTTCAAATGCATATGCATTTGTGTCCCTACTTCATTTTTTCCACAAATAGTGACTGAAGGACTTTGAAGTGCCAGATCTTGTTTTAGATTCTGAGATGACGACAGAGAACAGGAAAAGTACCTGAATGCATCCAGCTTACATTTGGGTGGGGCAGATGTGCATGTGATAAGTGCCCAGAGGAGAGAAGTTCTGTGAAGAAAGGTGAAGCAGTGGAAGGGGAGGCTGGTTGCATTTCAGCCAGGGTAGTCAGGGAAGGCTTCTTCAAGGAGGAACCTTTTAGTGGAGACCTGAATACTGTGAGAAAAGCTCCCCAAGAGACTACCCAGGGAAAGAACCTCACACACATTAACCTTTACAATCTGTATGTGTGTGTAATTAGATTATCTGATTCTGTTAATTGACACCATCTTTGTGGAACTTCCCCTCTCTCAGTGTCCACCCTGACCTCTGCTATCTACCTTTTGCAAGCTTCTCCTATTCCTGACTCCTCCATGGAGGTCTCTGTCTCTTATTCTCTGTTCATTCTGCCTTGGTGATTTCAATAGCTTCTATGGCTCCAACTAGTATTTCTAGGGGAATTTCTCCCAAACTCTCAGGCACAAGTCTTTTTTGGAAGAGCAAATTTCTACAGCTAACTGTCTCCTCCGGACCCACTGCACGGACATCCCGCTGGTACCTTAAATGTAACCTGCCCAAACCAAACTCCTCAATTTCTTTCCATTGTATTACTTCCTCCCAACTTCCCCATTTCCATTTAGGGCACCATTGTCTTCCTGGTCCCACATGAAATACCATGTTTCCCTGAAAATAAGACAGGGTCTTATATTTATTTTTCCTCAAGAAGACACCCTAGGGCTTATTTTCAGTGGATGTGTTATTTTTTTAAGTATGGTACAACAATCTACATTTATTCAAATATAGTTAAGTCGTCATCTTCTGGAACATCATCATACATCTCCAAACCCTGAATTCCATCCTGAATTTCTTGTGACTCTATTTCCTTTAGAACAATTGGCCCCAGTCTCTCATGTTGAACCATAGAGCTCTCAGGGGGCAGATGAGAAGGGCTGCTCATCTTCTTTACCGTTCCTCGAGGAAATGCATGGGTTGTGCAGATACGCTGCGTAGCCACGCCCATCACTGGGTCTTATCTTCGGGGAAGGGCCTATATTGCACAAATGCTTAGAAATCCTGCTAGGGCTTATTTTATGGGTAGGTCTTATTTTCGGGGAAACACGGTACTGGAGTCATTCTTATGTGCAGGGGTAAGGTGAGGGCAGGATTAAGGAAGTAAAGTGCTGGGGATTGTCACTCATTGGTTCCCTCTCAGGTACAGCCCCTGTGTTTGCTCATTCCTCTTTCCTAGTTTAGCTGCTTTGCCGAGGCTGTTGCAATAGGCTCTTAACAGTTTTTCTCTCTGTGTGAAAGACTAGGAGACTGCGAGAGATTGCCCTTAGCTTTTTCTTTCTCATTTGAAAATCCCCCAATCCTTATTAAATATGTGGAGAAAATCATCCTGCTCTACAGTTGTATTAATAAAGCTCTTTGTGGCAGCTTGTTCAGCGTGGGCTCGGAAGCATAAACAAATGGAGGTCATTTCGCCTTCTGGGGGGTTATTTTTAATATTCAAGATTTTTCCGTGCCTGTTCATTTCTCCTGCTCCTTGCTTCAGAAGCTCCTCACAGCTAAATCCGTTGATAGCTTGCTACAAAACATAAATCCCACAAAAGAATGCATAATTTATTCATAGGAGAGATCCTTAGATCTTCAATCAAAATGCAGGTATTAATGTTTTAGACACATTCTAACCTGTGCTGTTACCTGGCTTTGCACACCATGTAGAAACAGCAAATTGGATTTCTGAAAGAAGAGTGCCGATAATGCCAGAATTCACTGACATTAAAGGGTGACCTTTCAGAATGAGCAAGGAGAAAAGGAGAGGAATCAGTATTCTTTTAAATATTTCATATTCATTATTCAGTAAATCCTGACCAACTTTTATTTAACAGATGAGGAAACTGGAACTTCGAGATGTTTAATGACTCACTCCAAGTAACATTTCTACAAGAACCAGAGTTTCTTGCTGAGTCTTTTTAATTCCCAAAGCCAGTTTTCTCTTACACCAGCATTTTCCAAAATGACTCCATAGAACATGAATTCTTTAGAACAATGACGGGTATTCTGTGTAAAAGGTTAATGACGTTACAGAATGATTCCAACACAACTCTTTTGTAGTCCCTCTTCTTCTCACCTTCAGCCCCTGGCAACAATTGATGTCTTCTCTGTTCCTATGGTTTTGCTTTTCCAGATGTCATATAAATGGAATCATGCAGTTTGTAGCCTTTGGTTTATCCCTCCTCCTTTCACTTAGCAAAACGGCATTTGAGATTTTTCACGTGTGTATTGATATTTGATATTCCTTTTATTGCTAAAGAGTATTCCACTGTATGGATGTGCTACAGTTTGCTTTTCCCTTCATTGGTTGAAGGAACATCTAGGTTGTTTCTAGTTTGGGGCTATTGTAAATAAAGCTGCTATAAAGAATTACATGTAGGTTTCATTTATTTTGGATGGATATTGCCAGACAGTGCAGAAGAGCTTGAAAGTAGAGGCACATTCCCTTCCTGTTCTCCCTCAAGGATTCTGCAGTCTCTCACCTTAACATTGACAACTTTAGCTGAATTCTTATTAAAGATGTCAGGTTGCATGTGCCCCAGGTAAGCAGGACTAGAGATCTGTTTCTCCTTGCAGACATCTGTCTTTCCTTACACTGCTAGTTACCCTGAAGTCTCATTTAATGGGTTCATGAAAAATTGTGAATTTGCAGTTCATTTGGATTTTGGTGGTGGTATAAAGGTGAAGACAGTGCTCTTTGAAGTTTTCATACCTCAATCGGACACTAATCCCAAGCTAGAATCGTATCTGCTCATTTAAAAAAAACAAACGACATATAAGCAATGGTTTCGAATATATCCAAATCATTACAGAAACTGGTGCTGGTTACTTCCGATATTGTTAATAGATGTATTTATCTGCATATGAGAAATTTATTTGATTGTAACTTTTTCATCTGTGAACATGGGTTAATCTCCATGGACTCCAAATTTTCATTTATTTCTAATAACATCTGCATGTATGTCCTTTAAAGAGAAGTTTGATGTCTTCCAGCTGTAGGTTTCTCTAGCTTATTGCATCCCAAAGTGTAAAGTTCCTTAGATCTAACTAATCTTAGTTTTAGATTAAATAATCTTAGTCTCACCTGTGCATGAGTATGTGTATTTTTGAGTGCATGTGTGTAAGAGAGAGACGGATAAACAGAAGGAGGGAGAGAATGATACATATATAGGAGCTAGCATCTTCCTCCCTACTCCAAGCTAATGAAAATCATGTGATTTTGGATACCCAGCTCATTCAGTTGAACCTCATCTTTGCTGTTGTCATCTACCAACTTCCTAATCATGATAGCCTGCCCACTGAGGCCTGAAAGAGGCAGTCCTCCTAGAAACCCCCAATTTTGCCATCATTTATTGAAACTATCCCATATCCTAGGCTCTGAGAATTACTAGAAATAAAGCACAAAAATGGTGCCTCTACAAATCCATCTTCTCAAACCTGTTCTCAGCTCTCAGCCCTCCCTCCAAGATTATTTTATGTACCACTAGCCAGCTCACTCTCCCATTAGACTCAGAGAGTATTTCAAGATGCTGGTACCTTCTTTAAGATGTTCAAACTACTGTGTGTGTGCACATTCTGCCAGTGGCCTCCCTGCCTATTGAACAGAGAGACGTAGCCATCAGAGGGGATTTCCCCATGTCCCTCAGTGCAGTTTCTGTGTCTCTCTCCTAACCTCCTCTTTTTTAGTCAAAAATGTTTCTTTTCCAACGGTAAGGTTAATCCTTTCCTGGACACCTAGTAATTTCCATCTAAAATTTAGAATCAGCTGCCAATTGTGATAAAGAAAACCTGCTGAGAGTTTTATTGAGAATTATTGAATCTATAGAGAGGTTCACATATTATTAATTTATTGACACCCCTGGTAATATTTCTTGTTTGAAGGTTAATTTTTCTGACATTAACATAATGACTCCAGATTCCTTGGATAAGTATTTGTATCCTTTTTCTGTTATTTGTATTTTTAAAGTGAGCTTCTTATAGGCAGTATATCATTGGATCTTTTTATCCTGTTTCAATATTAGATATTTAAATATATCTAGTATTTAATATATACTAAATATTTAAATTAGAGTGCTCAGAACGTTTATACTAACTTAATACAATTTGTTTTATATTTAATATCTTGCTATTTGTTTTCCATTCCATCTGTTCTTTAGGTTCCATTTTTCTGTTTCCTTGCTTCTTTTGGATTAATTCATTATTGTACATGATTTCATCTTCTCTTCACTATCAGATTTTTAGTAATACATCTTGTTTTATTCTTTTGAGTAATGTACTAGGATTTACAATATGAATCTTTAACCTAACACAATCTACCATTTCAGGTTTTGTTTAAGATTTTGTAACATATATTTCTATTTCTTTCATTCTGTCCTTTGACTTGTATAGAATTTAAAATTTATTACATGGTTCAGGGTCATTTCCACTATACCATTTTGGAAAGGTACATTGTCATGGACACCAGGGATGCAAACACATAGACCCAGTCCCCAACGTGCCTACTTGAGAATATGGGATATATTTAAATAAAAGTAATTATAGGAGGGCGGGGAAATACATGTGGTAAAAACCTAATGACCCAGGATAATACTAAGGACAAAATGAGCTGAGGGGAGATCAGTATTGCTTGAAGTGTTCAGGAAAAGCTTCATCAATGGAACTCAAAAGGAGAGTTTACCCAAGGAAAGATTTTATTGATAAAACAGGTTTGAACAAGATGGTGACACTGGGATGTGATAGAACTGGTCAGATGGAAATGAGCTTAGAGTAAGTTCAATAGTAGAATATAAATGTGGAGCAATTGTCATGATAACTTTGTAAAATTAAGCAAAATATTGCTTGCAAGATGCTATCACATTATTTTTACAAACTTTAGTTCTATAGCTTTGTCCCTGTGCGTGGTGATACCATTGCATTTCGTTCTTTTAGATAACAGAGATTTGTTACACAGCTTTCCAAAAGCAGTGTTACTTTCATAAACCTTGTGTCTAATAACTGTGTGTGTTAATAAATTACTGAAGTGGGGAGAGCAGAGCTGGGAGGCAGAGAATTTAATAAGGGATGGAGAAAGTAATAATGAATCCAGTAGCAAATATCGCTTTTGACCTTGAAAGAACTTTACTTGAGAAGGAATAACAAATACTTCCTAGCTTCATTCTTTCTTCTCTCAGGTCCTCTTCTCCATGACAGATTGGTTAGATTTAACTCTCCTTTAAATACATTCCTAATTTACCTCTCATGTCACAGCCTGTGCTGCTTCTTAAGCCTTTGTCACCGTGTCAGTGACCCACTCAGTAACCTCACTCCGTAGTTGTTGCCTGCAGCCGGATGTGGGAGTGGTGTGTCGCCTCTTTGATGGGATCATCTGCGAGGCTTTGCAGGGATTCCACTCCACTCTTTCATGGCATTTCTCAAAGGATGATTCTCATTGATACATGGATATCATCTTTTAGTCAACAGTATATTTTCTCGATATAGTCAACAATGTGTAAACCAACTTTTGTGTGATTGCTAATATGGCATTATGATGCTCCCTCCCCCTCTACCCACCATAGCAATACACAGCCCCTGGCATGACCAACACTACTTCTGTGTCTATTATTGCTATCACGATTGGCCATTACATGTGGCACTGTGTTAGGCACTGTCTCTATACTGTTTCCAGTCCTCCCACAATCCTGCATCATTGTCCTCATCCTACCTGAGCTCCCTGATTATCACACGGATTACATGACTTGTCCAAAGTTAATGATCAGTAAAACCAGGAATTAAGCCTAAGTCTAACTCTGAAGCTGCTAAAGTTCTTTCAGCCATCACCAACAGCCTACAAGTGCCCTGTGTTTAACAAGACTTCATCTTCCAAAGCTTCCATTGGATACCTGTGGTGTTTTTGCCTGTAAACCTATTGTTGATATGTTCACCAATGTTTTTGTGACCATCTTAATGTTTTTATTACTTTTATGTTCTTTCTTGTTCTTTTTATTAATATTTCTTTATTTTTCACTCCCAGTTAAATGTCCTATACATGGTTTTTAGCCCCTGTGGCAGTTGGTGATCACTCCAGTGGAGCATCAGTTTTATTCAATATATGCTTTTTATGTGCCATGTAACATTTTTTTCAATGTGAGGTCATCTCATAATAGTAAAAATTTGGCAATTCAGTAGTTTAATGTTCTTAGAAGTAGTGGCATATGGCAAGTTTAGTTTGAGTCTTGGGGGATGGTACGTTATAGCACAGAGTGCTAAGTTATTTTAAACATAGTCACATGGAAACATCTCTACACCAAAAAAATTGCCAATAATATCTGCTCTCAGGTTATGCCATGTTTGTGTTTCATATAAAACATAAAAAACTGCCACAACTGGTGGCTTTAATTACCCCATGTTTTGCTGCTCTTGTTCCTATCCAATATTTCAAATCAAATTCATTTTTTGACAGTTCGAAACCCTTGGATTCCCATCTTGTTTAGAGTTTTTATGCTGCCTCCATCAAATGAGCAGATACTGCTGGTTGTTGCCCTAATTCCTTGAGGCAGGGTTGCAAGCTTGGTTTTACTCCAGCAGTAAGGGGATGCATCTTGATGTCTTTCAGCCAATCTTAGGTAATTTCATTGCCCTTGACAGTGAATGGTGCAAGCACTGACATTTGATGCAACTGTGGCTAATGAGACACAAGGAGAGGTCTGCTGAATGATTCCTGGAAAGCCTTTTTTCACTGGTAAATATTTACACTGGAGGAACTATTTATCTTTTCTTCTCTCCCTCAATATTTTTGTGACTTCTGTGATGTATGCAATTGCTGCAGCCATCTTGTAATGATGAGAAACAAACCTAAGGAGGAAGGAAAACAGGATTGAGGATGGTAGTGTTCTGGAAGATGGAAAAATCCTACAGCCCTAGGAATGTTTTTGAGCTATGGAGTTAATAAATTCCCAGGCTGAATGTAGTACTGATATGATGATAATAATAATAGATATGCAATTTGTTGGTATTTATAAGCTACTAGACTTTGATAAGTTGTACCTTTATTTTTATTTTTACTTTTTTTTTTCATAGCACTTGTCAGAGATTGCAAAACCAAATAGGTTAGGGGAAAAGAGACTCCTCAAGCTTAAGGAGATTAGAAAATATCTTATAATTATTAGGATATGAATATAAGCAAACTTTTTTTTCTGGCTCTAAATGTGCTAAATTTCTAATGCATGCATTACTGTTAGATGTGATCTAATTATTCTGGTCTTTATTATTCTCATGAGTGTAGAAATATCTAGTAGAGGAACATTGTGATAAAGTTTTCTGCTGACCTCAAAGTCTTCCATGAAGTGCTTTAGAGCACTAGCTCCATGAACTCAGCTAGATCTGCTTTTTCAGAGGAAGTTGTTGCAAGAGGCACCGTTGAAGAGCTGGTTTATACAAACCTTTGTGACAAAATCCCACAGTCAGGCTTACGTTACTTTGGACAGGATAAACAAGAATGACATCTATAATGCTGACTGTCTCATAGAAATTAATAAACTGGATTTTCCAAGTCCTACAATCATGTCAGTAAATGAAAAATGTGAAATAAATAAGAGATAAATAAATCATTAAAACCATTAGCAGATGAGCTTTATCCTGGCTTATTCTTCCCTAGTCTCTTGCCTTCAGGATTTAACCTTTCTTGAGAAAAGTTAGGGATCCCTAGGTCTAGATCTTCTCCTCCTCTTTGGAACCAGATCTATTTTGTTTCTCATGCTGTCAGATACTGGAATTTGCTAACATACTTGGAAATAATCCGACAAAAATGCAAGAATGTCTCAATAGGAGTCAGAAGACCTGAGTTCTGGAGTCAGGACCATCGTTGACTAGCTGTGTCATCATAGATACATTAGATAATTTTGCACATTTTCCAGATGATTTAAAGCCAATAGAATTTATTTTTGGATAAGCCCACAGCATCCAGGCTCTCTGATAGTAAGGAATCACCAAGAGTTGGCTATAAACTCAAACTTTTCTTATCATATTATGTATACCTAGTACTATTTGCTCACCACAGATTGTGAAGGCCCTGGCCCTTCATCTAATAACACATAGGCATAGCTGGTCGAGATATGATCTGAATCCCTAGGGTCAAGTAAAGCTCTTTGTCCCATGTGGACACATGGCATCATACTTCTTATCCCTAAACTTCCAACAGCTGTGTTTATTGGCCTTGTTGCATATCAACTTGTTATAGATACCCATGCCAGAAACTGTTGATATGGGTGCAAGATACTGACCAAATTCACAGATACCATTACTGGATCTTCTAATGATGGTGAATCATAGAGTTGATTACCTGCTACCTGTCATTTCTTGGTTAAGTACTGACTTTGAAGATGGCATCGGTTCCAAGCCACCCCCCACTGCCTGCCTGTAGTTGATTTATAACCTGTTGTCAGGTGATAATTTGATGAGATTAAATTATGTTTTCTAGAGAAATAAGCCTGCCTTGCCACACTTGGGAAATTTTATGTCATGCCAATATTCTGGATACCTCACATAAAAATTAAACCTGAAATGTGCTGGGTTTTTATTATTGACAAGGACTCCATGGGTCCCCTCCCTGACAACTCATATACAAGGGTTTTAGCGTGAAGGACAAGCCAGTACAGTAGGATCTGTGTTTTTAAGAATAATACAAACCCGCTTACCTATTAAGAAAGAAGAGACTTGGAAAACCAAGGAGAACAAAGCAGAATTAAGGATGGGGAGGAAGGGGAAAGCAAATAGAACTATTAAGAAATATTTTTCCTACAAAGAGTGTTAGGGAGGAATTTTTTAAAAGAGCAGATAATTGTGTCCTACACTTTTTTTTCTTATTATTTATCATGGTCGTTCTGTAAAGTTTGTGAGGACAGAGAAGTTCATGTGTGGAATCTAAATATCTCAAGGTCAAGGAAACATTAAAATGTTCAAATATTTTTAAGAGTCAGAATACAGGATTTTTTTTTTTTTTTTGGCTGGTTTTGCAATGGTTTCTGAGGCTGTATTCTTGGACATTCAGTAACTGCCTAGAAATGCTGTAAAGATTAAATGAGGTCATGGTTGTAGAGAGAATAGATTGTTTTTATTATCATTGAAGCTGATTAGTGTGTGACAGTTCAAGTAAACAGAGGTTCATAGACAGGGTATTAATAGAGGTGTCTTCATTAAACCATAGAATGATGGAGTGGGAGTGTTGTGGGCCTTCATGGTTTTTGGCTGTCCCTTTCCTCTTATAGGAAAATTGGAAATGGTGAGATAATTTTTTCAAGGCCACCTGAAAAATTGGTGTCAGAATCACTAGGACACTAGGGTGAGAAAACACCGAAAGGTGTAGACGTGTGGGATCTGGAGCTCGACTCTGAGCTACAACGGGGTTCTGCCACCCACCAGCTATATGCCCTTGAATAAATTGCTTAATATCCCTGGGACTCAGCTTTCTGATATAAAAAATGGTGATATCACCTAACCATAGTTTCATTTTACCTATCCCATAAGGTGATTATGTATGCTAATGCATGTAAAGGTTACAAACGTATGTGTAGTAAGTTAAGTATACACTTAGGCAAACCCTAGTAAGGGCTCCATTTATGTGAGCTACTAATAGCTATCATTGTAGCAACTAACATTTTATTTCATCTTGCTCAAATGTTGATGACAGTAAAGATGTTGCAAGGCTTTAAAGAGCATGTGACATCATTTCTGACTGTGAGAAGTATGTGATCTGATTCAGGGGTCAAAGAATAATACTTTGATAGTTAAATAGTAATGGAAGATAGTCACACAGGTTTGTTATCCATAATAGGTGATCTTCAAGGTTGGGCCAATAGGGAAATTTGGAATAGTGCACCTGTAGAAATGCAAGTTTTCTTTCAAGGCTGGCATCTTCAGCTATTGGTCTAGGAACAACAGGTGACTGAGTATGAAGTTTGCAGTGAGGGTATCACAAAAATGTCCAAATAAACATGCAACAACACAGGAAAAAGACACAGATTTAACAATTTTCTGGACAGAAGGCAATTTATGGTGGTGCTAGTCAAATAATAGCACTTTAGTTCCCATTACTTACTTTCTCGTCCTTTCCTGTAACCTCTTTGGAAGGGATTAGAATTAGCAGCTGGAATAGGAGAAATAAAAATGAGGGAGAAAGAGAGAAATTACCTGCAATCTCTTTCCTAAAGGCAGATTCCTTGTTTTCAATAAGGCATAGTGTGGGAAGGATGTGTGGGGATGAGTCTTACTTTTGATCAAGGTGTAGGTAATTAGATGGAGACTTTATTAAGCTGAGAAAGTGTGTGAGACTCAAACTCATGGTAGATGTTTTTATTACTGTAATATGTCTAGAGGAGTCACAGGAGGGAAGAGCTAACTGCATTTTCACCCATTGGCAGAGGAAAACTTAACATCACTGAATACCTTTAAGGGACTGTGGGAGATAAAAATAGTTACTTTATGATTATCTCCACAAGTCCTCTGTCTTCAAAGGATCATTTAATGTTTTGGCCCAAATTTGTTATCAGCTGCCAAATTATTCCAGCCACTTTTGCCACCTGAAGCCCTCATGGTAAAATAGCCTATCATTCTTTTAAATAATTTTTAGTACAAAGGAAGGAAAGCATATCTGCTTATCTGTCTGCATGTATATGTACACATTTACATATTCAATACAATTCCCTAGACCTTTCTATACTCATGTATGCAGTGGTCTTTTATATATATCCTGCACTTTGGGTGAAATAGTGTGCCCAGAGAGAACATCTATTTTAGTTGGTGAAAAAATATAGCAACAATGCAGAACTTTCTAACAGTTGAAAGAAAAATAAAGACCTCAGTTAGTTTGTGCTTCCTCTAAGAATACAAAAACACGGTCAAAACAATTAAAGCAAACATTTCAGAAGTCTGACAATAACCAAAGCCATAGCACAGACTGAAAACCATCTCTCCAAGGGAAACTACCAAAGCTCAGTAAGACGGGTCTGTGAAATTTTACCTTGGAGTTATTTTCTTCCCCCCATTCATACTCAGTTCAGCAATGTGGCAGCCAAATGCTGGCAGCAATGCAGATAATAGAAAGATCTGACGGCTTTTGGAGCTTTGTTAAAAGCATCATTCTCAGAGCACAGTTAATATTTTGTCCAAACTCAAAACACCCAGGAAAGTTTCTATTCTCAGAGTGTGGTCACTATTTCATTGACTCAGAACTCAGCTCTGTGTGTGTGTGTGTGTAGCAGGAAGCCTACCACAGGGCATTACTGAAACAATAGCAAACTGCTGGCAACATCTCAGCTGCCTAAAGCTATGTTTTCAGTTGTGCAGACAAGAGCCGGTATGGATAATTTAAGAAAAAATCTTGGAGAACTGGACAACTATAGGGAAGTTTTAAAAGCTCAGACATATTCTGTATATAAGGCATTGTCAGATTTGATCCTCTCTCAGTATCCATACATTTTGCTCATTCTGTCTTCCTGCATGGCTTTGGAAGAATCTATTCTCTGGATGAAATTCCTTATACTCTTAAATTTTATGTTTTCTATTAGAAGTATGCCCACTACATTTGTGGTCTGTAAGGGTTTTATTATTTAGTAGAAAATATCTAAGCATTGCCCCTAATGTATGCATTTTTAATAGTTAAATATGTGTTTATATCTGATTATATTTATAGGCACATAATCATCTGCAGATATGCCTATTTGTATATATATGTATATGCAAAGCTCATACATAATATACATGTACTATATTGATAGTTTAGGTTCTTTGAAATATATATAAAAATGTAAATTTAAAGTATTACAAGATAAAGATGAAATGAAAAAATTTAAATTTAAATATAATTGATTCATTAATGGTACTAGAGACCATTGTGCTCTAAAATAATTATTAATGGTACATTTAGTGAGAGTAAGATGAATGAATATTCTTTGGAAATTAATAGAGGTTTTTGAGCCCTGAAAGTAGTTTTCCATAAATCCAATTTTTTAATACCTTGAATAGGCCCAGGTCAGTACAGGAACATGTTTAATTGGCCTTGGCCAGAGTTGACGTTGATGCCATAATCTATTCTTTCTGAAACTGTTGAGGATAGCAGGAAAAAGCAGAAGATTGGTAACTTGGGCACGAGGGTTCTAATGTCAAGTTTGTTGGTGATTTTATTTGACTTGTTCTTTTACTATTCCACCATTTTCTCATTGCCTAAAGTTAATCATTTCCTGAGGTAAGGGATTCCTCTGTGTCACTAGTGAGCTCCGTAGAGTGTACTGAGGCCTTTTGGAGGTAAAATTTTTTTCCCCACTTTCTCACCCTTTTATTAAGATTATAATAGCAAAGTTCAGGGAAGATTAAAAAGGATTTAAAAGAAAAGTCTTTATGATCTCTCTCCCCTTGCTCTTTTTCAACAAGGCAATAACCAAACATTGATAATATGGGATCAAGACGATAGGTGACACCTTTTTTAGGTCATTAATCATGCTGGAGTAGGTCAATGTGGAAGAATCTTCCTGGCTATGAAACTGATCTTTACCTACATTCTGTCACCTTCTTTGTTAAGGAATGGCAATGAGCAAAGGACTTTTTTTTTCCCCCACTAAACGTGCTGAGTGCAGTCTCCTTCAAGGGAGACCCCATCAAAGGGAATGTATTTATTCCAATGATACTGTCATTGCTCAGAACAAGTTTTCTAAGTTCTATTTTTGAATTCCTCTCCTTAAAATTCATCACAAGCTTTCAATATATTAAAAGTCAACTTTAATTTTTAAAAAATCAAAATTGTTAAGCTTGACTGCATATATTATTCAGGAAACTCAACTTTGAATGAATGTAAGCTGTTTCTGAAACTCCTGAGGATATTCACAAGAACTTATGAGTTCTGAGCATGGTTCCAAGCGAGACAGCTGAGCATAGTTGCTTGGAGGTGGGATTTGAGAGTTAGGAAAAAGGGGTTGAGTTTGATTAAATAGTTGATACACATCAGCGCCCTAACAGATTCTGGCAATTAGTAGGTACCTAACAAAGGCTTCTGTAACAAATGGTGACAAGATAAGGTCATGTTTACTCCTTTCCCCTTTCCCTCTCCTCCCTGCCTGAGGGCCACTCGCCAAAGGCTACTGTGTGCATTCCACTCTGACAGTTGTGCTGTGCACTTGCAACTGGGCTCAGCCTGGTGGGGTGGGGGGGGGGTGGGTTAGGGGGGTGAGCCTCCCCACTAGGAAGAGTCCAGAAGTGCCTGGGAGTTGATGTCCCTCCAGATGGTCATATATGGGGGAGTATGAATGACTTGCTTCTTTGCTGCTTTTTCTTGATCAGGCTTAAGCCATACTCAGTGGGGACCTGGCCTGAAACTACCCACTTTCCTGTCCTGCCTCCCCCTTTTCCTTGGAGGTTTCTCCTTAGGGGCTTCTCCTGAGGGGCATGGCTTCTATGAATCATTTGCACAAGAACCCTCCTCCTTTCTAACGACCGGCCACTCTCCCCTACTCTCTCTTTTGCAGCAACTCACATGTGCTCTAATTGTTCTTTCTTGGTGGTTTCACACATACCATCCCTGTGTCCACAACACTCTCCCCCTTTTTCTGCCAATCTCTCTTCCTGGGCATGCTTCAGGCTTCAACCTAAATGTCCCTTCCTCAGGGAAGGTTTTGTGATTCCCCGGACTAGTGTAAGCTCTCCCATCCTGTAATAACTTCCCACAACACTAGCATTTCCTCTGTAATCGGTATGTTCGTGTCTGTTTTCTCTCCGGAGTTTCATTAAGGTATAGTGTGAAGACTAGCCTAGATTCAGATCATTTGAGATTTTTATTTTAAAAAATTCAGATTTTTGAGCCCCACCTACAGAACTCCTGTATCAACATCTTTTGGAGCAGAGACAATAAAATAGCATTTCTAGCTGGCTCTCCAGGTGCTGCTTATGCCCCGCGAGTTGGAGAACTGCTACCTTAGTCAGTAATACCTGGTATGCTAAACTCTGTGTATACCTTGGTCCAGGTGCATCACTAAGGTCTGTTAGGGTGCCTGCAAATGCCAATAAATATTGAAGAAATAAGTTCCTTGGCCATAGTGGCTGAATTATAGAGAAGAAGAGACAGAGCCTAGGTCTAAGGGGTGATGGAGGGGTAGAATTAGATATATGAAAGGAAAGTCAGAAACAGTAAGTGGCTCTTGATAAAAGAATCAGTGAGGGCTCTTTAATTGCAAGGGGTAGAAACCACACAGGCTAAGCCAGAGAAGAATTTGTTGGATTGTGAACTTAAAATATTCAAGTGTATATTTGGCTATAGGCATGAATGGATTCAGAGGCTCAAAGCCTGTCACCCATCAGAACTCATTCACCTTTCTTGCTCATCAAAGCCCGGTTTTTTATTTGATGCAGGCTCTACTCTGTTGGTGACAACATGGTTACTAGAAGCTTGTTCTTGTGCAGGTTTACATCATTCAGCTCAGTGATCTTAGCAGATAAAGAATGCCTCTTAAGGATTAACTCCAAAGAAAGTCCCAGGGTTGACTCCATTTGATTAATGTTGTGATCATCTGACCATCCTAAGTCAAACACTGGGTCAGTCTGGGGAATGGAACTGATTGGGCCACAATGGAAGAAAGTACTCATTCCTTTAATGGTGGAGAGGAGGTAGTGGAATCAGTTCTAACTGGCCTTTATGAATGAAGGAAGAGGTCGGTTTTCAAAGGAAAATTGAGGATGTACCAAATCTCTATAATTGGAAAGTCACTCAATCAGCTATTATTTACTGATTCCCATGCTGTATGCCAGATCATTTCACACATTAAGCATATAGCAGGGATGAAGGAAATTCCAGTCCCCAAGTATGTGCTCTGTTGGACCTTACAGTTTATCAAGGAAGGCAGATAATTCAATTATGACTACAAGAAAATTGGGTGAGTGTTGTAATAGAGAATTAACACACAATATTATAGAGAGATCTTATTTATGCTATAGACTCAAAGAAAGTGTCCTAAAAAGAGTGAACTTTGGGAAGGTTACTTTAGAATTGACTAGGAGTTAGAATTAGAGGGGGTAGAAGAGTTCCAGGAAGAGAAACTGTTTCATAGAGGAGAGAACATAGCATGTCTGGGGGCTTGAAATAAGTGCAGAATGGGTGGGAGAATGGTCCTTTCTCTCTGTGATCTGAGCTCCTACTGGGCAGCCCTCATGTACTAGCTTCCCTAGACAGTGCTGGCTTATGGGTTCTGTTAATACTATATCTGCTCTATGGTGGCCATAACTTCTAGCTGTGGCTAAGTGTATGGGTTGCTTAATCCCATTTTTCTTTCTTTCTTTCTTTCTTTTTTTTTTTTTTTTTTGAGACAGAGTCTCACTCTGTCGCCCGGGCTAGAGTGCTGTGGTGTCAGCCTAGCTCACAGCAACCTCAAACTTCTGGACTCCAGGGATCCTTCTGCCTCAGCCTCCCGAGTAGCTGGGACTACAGGCATGCACCACCATGCCCGGCTAATTTTTTCTATATATATTTTTAGTTGGCCAATTAATTTCTTTCTATTTTTAGTAAAGATGGGATCTCGCTCTTGCTCAGGCTGGTTTCAAACTCCTGACCTAGAGCGATCCGCCCGCCTCGGCCTCCCAGAGTGCTAGGATTACAGGCGTGAGCCACCGCACCCAGCCCATTTTTGATGTTTTAAGCCCTTCCATCACGGTGTATCCAATTCCCTATATTAAATATTCTCTGTTTGAAATACTTAGTAGTGGCTTTTATTTTCTCCGACTGTAGTAGAATTCAAAACCATGAATGGTTACCTCTTTTGGTGTTCATTTGGGGATAAAAGCCTTATGAGAGTGAATTCAAGACACTGTCTATGGTTTTCATTTCTAGTTTTCAGAGTTTCTTGATGGATGTGATAGAGTTCTTTATATATTGATATCTTAATACTAATCTTTCATCTATTGCATATGTTGCAAATATTTTTTCAGGATGTTGATTTCTCATTTTTTATACCTTTTGATGTTCAGAATTTAAAAATACTTTAAAAATATACCTAATTTATTTTATGTAACTAAATATAAAAAACACTGAAAGTATATAGTTTCCCAATGATTGATTTATTTAACAGCTGAATATTTTCTACATCTAGAATGTATTCAATTATACTCAGTAAGATACTTAGCGTATCTTCTCCCTGCCCTCACCAAAAGGTGAGTTAGAATTATTTGTCAGTCTGTTCTTACTCTACTGTACATTTCTTTATCCAAGTTCCTTAAGGTTTACACTGTAGTGTATTTTGTGTATTTGACGTTTAACAATAGAAGAACATTTTATTGAATGGTTTACACATCTTTTGAATAACTGGCCAAAGATGATGTACATAAATCATGTTAGTAGGCACCAAGACACACAGGGGATAAGCATTTTTTTGAATGTAATTAAAAATGTTTACTTATCTAATTATATTGTCTGCAGATTGAATGGAATGATTTCTCAGGAAATAAAAACCATGTTGCACAATTTACTATTTAGCCAAAAAAGTGAACATATTTAGCTCTATATTATTTGGCATCTAAACATTTAAGCCTTCCCTTTTAGGGGCTTAAAAAGCACTTATTCCTTCTGTTTCCTTAAAGACTTGGTTCAGGTTATCTTAGTTGTTTTGATCTGAAAACTTCCCCCAAATGAAATAAATTTGAAGGACACAAAGAATAACAGTAATTAAGTTCCTTAGGATACCAGTTCCAGCATAAGGCATAGTAAGAAAGTTTAGAGGGACACATTTTGTAAATCTATGTAGAAGTTTAGGCTTGCACTTTATTTTAAATAATTTAATGCAAAGAAGCTTATATGGGAATAATCCATGAGCTCAGGCCCATTTAACACCTTTAAATATCTAGAATGCATTAATTAATTCAATCAATCAATTTTATGCTAAAAATATCAAGTCCTAGGGATTAAGAGTGAACAAGATGTACATGGTGCAAGAAATTGCCTGCAAGCAATTTCTGCCTGCAAGAAATTCTAGTCTTCTCGGAGAAATGATCTTTTATGGGTCTTATTTAACACACACGGGAAGCACATTTTATCTAGTTTTGGTAGGTCAGTGAATACATCTCAGAAGAAGTCTAACTGTGAATCTGAAGGACACAGTAATGATGGGTGGGATATGTATGTTCCACAGCAAAGAAACAACTTATAAAAAGGGCCTGGTAAGAAAGCCCATGGGACGTTAAGAGACCTTCAAATAGTGATTATGACTCGAAGGCAGAGGAGGATGAGGCTGAAAGGGATAGACCACGAAATCCTGTATATCAAATTGCAATGTTCATCCGAAGGGGGGAGGGTCCTGACCACAGGGTAGAACACAGTCAGATTTTATGAGACTCATATGGCTCCCCCTGAAGAATGGCTTGGAGAGGAGGGCAAGAAGGAAGACAGGAAGAGCAATTAAGAGATGCTTTTTAGCTAGTGCTGTGGCATTGCCAAAGGAAGAGAAGTGGGACAGATTCAAGAGAGATTAAAGAAATAGCATCTACAGGACTTTGGTGACACACTGGGACAGGGAAGAGCACAGGCTGATTCTGGGTTTCAGCATTGCAGGAGAGCAAGTAATAGTGCAGCCTACTGATGTGGCAGCCTCGGGTGAACAGATGTGGGGGAGGTGCTGAGTTCAGTTTGGGGCAGGTTAAGCCCAAGGTATCTGTGGGACATCTAAAGTACCTTGTGGAGCTTTCTGGTAAGGATTAGGGTACTGGATCTAGAATGCAAGGACTGAAGTGTAGATTCAGGAGTCATCAGTTTATAAATAGAAAATCACATCACAGACACTATTGGGATTATTGTAGTTTTTGCACATCTGATTTCATCCGCTAAGGTGGACAGAAATAATTACTGAGCAAATAGAAGTAAGTTCTGCCATCATTTGACTCATTTTAATGCACAGGTGGGGCAGTAGTGTTCTCATCTGAACAATTTCACCTGTGAATTTGTATTTTACTTTAAGTTTTTTAATTGGCTATTTATAAATTATAATTTTGTACAGTGGGGAAAAAGGTGATACTATAATATCAGCACAGTATGGAATAATTGAAGCTAATTGACATATCTATTTCAAATATTCCTCCTAACTGAGCTATTGTGCCCTTTGATCAATATCTCCTCATTCCCCTCACTCCTTTGCCTCTGTAACCACCATTCTACTCTGCTGTGTGGTCAATTGTTTTTAGATTCCACATATAAGTGAGAACATGCAGTATCTGTCTTTCTGTACCTGGCTTATTTCACTTAGCATAATGTTCTCCAGGTTCATCTTGTACATGTTTTCAAAAATTACATAATTTCCTTCTTTAAAGGCTGCATAATACTCCATTATGTATATATACCACATTTTCTTTATTCATCAGACACTCAGACAGATTCTGTAACTTAGCCGTTGCGAATTGTGCTCCAATGAACACGAGAGTGCAGTATCTCTTTGACATACTGATTTCAAATCCTTTGGATACACACCTGAAAGTACAATTGCAGGATCATATGGTAACTTGATACTTGGTTTTTCAGAGCCTCCATACTTTTTTCAATAATGGCTGTTTTAATTTACATTCCCACCAACAGTATACAAGGGTTCTCTTTTCTCCACATCCTCACCAACACTTAACTTTTATCTCTTTGATAACAGCCATTCTGACAGGTGTAATTCCATTTGTCTGTTTTTGGTTTTGTTGCCTAAGCTTTTGAAGTAAGATCTAAAAATATCATTGCCTAGACCAATGTTGTATAGTTTTTCCTGTTTTTGTCTGCTAGTTTTACAGTTTGTGATCTTATGTTCAAGTCATTAATCTATTTGAGTTGATTTTTGTACAGACGCTCCTTCACCTACGATGCAAGTATGTCCCAGTAAACCCATTAGTTGAAAATATTGTAGGTAAAAAATGTATTTATTATATCTAGCCTCCTAAACATCACAGCTTAGACACCTTAGCCTACCTTCACCATGCTGAGAATACTTACATTAGCCTACTGTTGGGCAAAATCATCTAATACAAAGCCTGTTTTATAATAAAGTGTTGAATGTCTCATGTAATTTTTTGAATAGTGTACTGAATGTGGAAAAGAACATGGCTCACTGCTGCTGCGCAGCACAATAAGAGAATAGCATGCTGCATATCGCTAACCTGGGAAAAGATCAAAATTCAAAATTTGACGTATGGCTTCTACTGAATGTGTGTTGCTTTTGCACCATCATAAAGTGGAATCATAAGTTGAACCAACATGAGTCAGGGACCATCTGTATGTGGTATAAGATAAGGGTCTGATTTCATTCTTCTGCATGTGGATATCCAGTTTGCTCAGCATCTTTTATTGAAGAGATTGTCCTTTTCTCATTGTGTATTCTTGGCACCTTTGTCAAAAATCAATTGACTATGAATGTGTGGTTGGTTTGGGGGTTCTTTATTCTGTTCCGTTGGTCAATGTATCTATTTTTATGCCAGTTCCATGCTGTTTTAACCACTATAGCTTTGTAATATAGTTTGAAGTCATCACCTGTGAATTTTTAGAAGATGGGGGGCCCCTTTTAACCAGTGGCACATTTTCATAAATTTAAATACATTCTTAAGGAAAGAAATTTTAAAAAATCTATTTTGTTCAGTGATATACTCAAAGGCTTGGAAGACTGCCTGGTGCACAGTAGTCACTTAAATATTTAATGACTCGATGAATGAAATTCTATACAAAAAAATGCTAATCTATCAGCATAAGATGGCCCCCAGGTTTTTAATGTTAATAAATTCAGTAAATGACTATTTCTTTTATTATAGTTTTAAGATGTCTAAAATGCATATCTAAAAGATGTGAATTTCAAACAAAAAATTTCAGAGCCTAAAGCATAGAACTTTGAATTGTAGAGTTGATTCTTGTACCAAGTCTTACCTGGCCAGGAGTACCCCTACCATTTCTTCCCACTCTGAGATTCTAGTGAAAGGGGGAAAGTAGATTGTGTCCTTTTCCCACAAGCCCATGCAGAGTTGGCAATGCGTCTGCCCAGGCAGCCAGGCTTCCAGATTCTACCCTTTGTAATCTCTACTTCCACCTCTCCTTCCTTGTCTTTAGTGAAAATAGTTCTTTTTCATACAAATTTCAGATTATGACTTTTAGATGACATATTCCAGTTAAAGTGTGTTTTCCCAACATGTTACAGCCTCCTGCCTTTTGTTTAAAAAGAGTGAAACCACATGGACTTTACTTTTTGACCTTTGAGCATTCATGGAGGAGACAGGAACAGTACAACACAGAGGCCTGGGAGAACTCATGCCCATAAGCTGCTGTCATAGTTTGAGCCTCTAAAAGGGCAAGCCTGTTGCTAAGGAAACTGCTGCTCCAGGAGGGCTAAACACAGAGTGAAATAGCAGGGAAAGAAAGGCACAGACAAGTCCAATACTTGGGGGAAGGGTGGCATGAAGCCTGACAACTTGAAACCTTTATAGCTGGGAACTTATCAGAGGCCCTAGTGGCTGGGTGTTGGGGGACCCAAGCATCTGTATCCCTTCCTAGGAAATAACTTAGAATTTAAAGGAATCCTAGACTTTAAATGAAATTTAATTTTGCCTAGGACACAAGCAGAAAAACAAAGTGGCTGTCAGTATTCCCTTAATACTTAGGAAATTTTTATCAGTTTTCCAAATTGAATCACCTTCATTTGTAATACGCAGTATCATTAGAACATATTTACAATCCCCAAAAGCATCTTTTGGTTTATTTTGTAGTCGATGCTTTAAAAAAAATTTTTTTTTAAATAGAAAAATTTTAGTCCAACTTAACCCTTGTAAAGATGCTTATTAATGAGATAGAGTAACTATAGATTGGAAATTATGTGATATTTTTTTAAAAAAAACAATATCTCTCCCTTTTTCTTAAAAGAAAACATACTTATGTTAGGAGTTGAGTGTTTTACATTTATATCCTGTTACTTCTAACACAATGAACCTTGAGTTACTTAAATGAATAAATCAGCAAAATTAGGAACTAGTAGAAGTGTTATTTTTAACCTTATACCAAATAAGTAAGAAATATAACTTCAAAGACTTTATAACTTCAATAACTTTCCATCATTATAACATAAGGCTCCTTTTTATACCAATGAAAGTTGAATTTTTAACATACAATGAGTTGGCACAACATCTAACATGGACAGCCTTTGGACTTTCTGTTGCCATGGCTTGTAAAAAGACCTGCTTGCATCAGTAAACATTTCCTTCCCTTCCATCTTCTCCTCTCCCAGAATACAATAAATCATCAGTCCAGAGCTGTGCTATCTCAATTGCTTCCTTACTGAAGCTAGATTGTTGTTTAGAGGTCGGGTAATCCAAGCCTTTCATTTAACATTTGATGATATCTAAATGCAACTTTTGTTTCTTCTTTCTGGAGCCATTTCCTAATACATTGATGAATTGATCTCCACAAAATTCCAAGCTCAGATTCATACAGCTACCACCAACATAACTAAAATTTTGGCTTTGAAAATATTCACCTCCTTGTTAGCATCAGTAGAATCTAAAAGATTTTCATCTCAAGAGGGGTGGTTTACCAGAATAAATGTGATCTATAGACCGTAGGAATTTTAAAATAAGGAGCATGCCTTAGGAGCAACCAAAAGTTAAGTTGAGCTGTACAGAAATAAGGTGGCAGAAAAGTCAAGAAGTATTCATCCACCTGTGCCAAGGAAAAGGTAGGTGTGTGTGTGTGCGTGCGCGCGTGTGTGTACTGAGGAGAATGAAAGAGAAATTGAAGATACAGTGTTGTTGAAACCCAGAATCCAACAAGGTTACTTGGAAGGAAGCCAGCTTATCTTTAATAAGTACTTAAGTTCAAATAGGTGTTAACTTCAGGAGATATGCAAGTTTTGAGCTGTGAATTAAACCTCCAGTGTGAGCTTTGATAAACATACCAGATCAGAAACTCCTCTCCAATACCTACTTTGGGACTTGAAGCAAGTTAGCAGACTTCATTGTTTATAAGACAATGTTTGGCTTCATTACGTAGACAAAGTGCAATTTTATGACAAAAGGATAAGTTTTCTTTTCTTTTAAATTGATACTAAATTTCTAACCCAACATTCTCTTGGAAGATGCTCTTGAGCTCTCAGTGGTACTAAGATGCATGTTTTGAAAGATGCTTGTGAGCTCTTCAGTGATACTAAGCAATGTTAAGAAAAATCACAGAAGCATCCCTAATGGTGTAAGCTGATTTAAGTTAATTGTGAAAATGAAAAGAGTAGCAGTGACTTCAAAGAAAAAGGAGGTGGAGTTAGGGACATAGCTGAAAACATGTAGATTAATTGAGAAAGTCAAAGCAGATTGAAGAGGTTCATTCGTTTTCATTCTTTTTTTTAAAGTTATATTTTGTGTTAAGAACACATAACATGAGACCTATCCTCTTAATATCTGAGTGTACAGTATGATATTGTTGACTGTAGGCACAACATTGTACAGCAGATCTATAAGATTTATTAATCTTGCTTGACTGAAACTAGCAATTAGTAACTCCCATGTACCCTCTCCCCAGGTCCTAGCAGCCACCATCTCTTTGAGTCTATGAATTTGACTATTTTAGATGCCTCATATAGGAAGACAAGAATTGCAGGTAAAATCACAAATCAATCTATGGAAAGTATAAAATGCCTGCTTCTTAAAAGACATTTGCAAATAAAAACAAGCCAGAAATTGGTGTAAACATTTGCAATACATATGACAAAAAACTTTTATCCAGAAAGCATGAAAAACTCTTAAAATGCAATAAAAAGAAGACACAACCCTCATTTTAAAAATGGACAAAGATTTGAACAGATACTTCACAAAAGAATACATGTAAGTTGCCGATGGTCACATGAGAATCATTAGACATCAGGGAAATTCAAAGTGAAATCATAGCATGATATTACATCCCCAGTTAGAATTGCTCAAAAAAAAATTTGAAATGACAATACTAAGTGTTGATGAGAATGCGAACCAACTAAAATTCTCATTGATTGCTGGTAGGACTGTAAAATAGTATAGCAACTTCGGGAAACAATTTGGCAGTTTGTTAAACATACACTTTCCATATGGACCAGCATGTCTACCAAGAGTAATGAAAACATATGTCCACACAAATACTTATACATAAATATTCATAGCAGTTTTATTTAAAATAACCCAGACTGGAACAATTAAAATGTTCACAGATGACAAATTTTTATATTTTTATACAATGGTCTCCTACTGAGCAATGAAATGTAACCAAACCAGACACAAAAGTGAATACTGTACATTTGTTGTTTGCTTTTGGATCTTAGTCGTAAATTTTTTGCCTAGGCCAATGTCCAGAAAAGTTTTTCTCTTGTTTTCTTCTAGAATTTTTATGGTTTATGGTCTTATATTTAAGTCTGTAATCCATCTTGAGTTAATTTTTGTATATGGTGAGAGATATGGGATCCAGTTTCATTTTTTGCATGTGGCCATCCTGTTTTCCCAGCACCAATACTGAATAGGGCATCTTTTCCCCAGTGTATGTTTTCATCTTTTTTTTGTCAAAAATCAGTTGGTTGTAGGTATGTGATTTTATTTCTGGATTCTCTGTTCTGTTCCAATGATCTATGTGTCTACTTTTATATCAGTACTATGCTGTTTTGGTTACTATAGCCTTTTAATATTATATAATTTGAAGTCAGGTAATGTGATGCCTTCAGATTTGTTCTTTTTGCTTAGGATTGCTTTGGCTATTCAGACTCTTTTTTGACTCCCTATGAAATTTGGGATTTTTTTTCTAGTTTTGTGAAAAATGACATTGGTATTTTGGTGGGAATTGTGTTGAATCAGTAAAATCACTTTGGGCACTATGGGTATTTTAACAGTATTGATTCTTCCACTCAATGAGAATGGGATATTTTTCCATTTGTGTCATTATCGATTTCTTTCATAAATGTTTTGTGGTTTTCCTTGTAGAGAACTTGGTTAAGTATATTCATAGGTACTTAATTTTTTTGTAGCTATTGTAAATGGTATTGAGTTCATTTGACTCTCAGCTTGGCTATTAGTATAAAAACTACTGATTTATGTATATTAATTTTGTAACCTAAGACTTCATTAAATTTATTAACTCTAGAAGTCCTTTGGAGGAGAGTATGGGATTTTATAGCTATAAGATCCATTTTATCAGCAAACAAGGATAATTTAACTTCCTTTTTTTTTTTTTTTTTTGATTGCCTGATTATTTTGGATAGGACTTCCAGTACTATGTTGAATAGAAGTGGTGAAAGTTGAGCATCCTTGTCTTGCTTCAGTTCCTAGGGGGAATGCTTTAAACTTTTCCCCATTCAGTATGATATTGGCTATTTGAAACATATTCCTTCTAGGCCTAGTTTGTTGATGGTGTTTATCATGAAGGGTGATGGATTTTTTGAATGCTTTTTCTGCATCTATTGAGATGTTCATATAATACTTGTTTTTAATTCTTTTTATGTAGTAAATCATATAGCCAAAAAAAATTTCTAGCAATAACAGGGAATTTTTCCTCAATTCCCTTAATAGATTTTTCCATGCTTTTTTACTTCTCTTCTTCTCCCTTAGGGATACCTATGATTCTTATATTTGTGTGTATTCCATAATCCTATATTTTTCAGAGACTTTTTTCATTCTTCTTGATTATTTTTTCTACATTTTTGGCTGGGTTAATTTGAAAGCCTTGCCTTCAAACTCAAATTTTTTCTTTTCCTTGGTCTAGTCTGTTGTTAAAACTGGACACTATATTTTGGAATTTTCTAAATGAGTCTTTTATTTCCAGAAGTTCAAGCTGATCTCCACTGTGCTGGCCTCTGACTTCCTTCTCCTTCCACACCCCGGTGTCTCCCATGAGTTCTTCATTAGACTCCACTGCTCTCTCTTTCATATTCTATTTGAGGTATGATTTTCTACTTGCAATTTTGGCTGCTCTTTCTAAAGAGGATAGGTGTCTAATGTCTCTAGTCAGCCATCTTGAAGGAGTCTGCCAATCTATTTTCTTGAAGCCCTGATCCATATCGACTGTGTTTTTTCCTTCCTTAGGTGAGACAGGGAGCCTGGAGCAGGCTAAAGCAGAAGAAATGCCCATCTATCTGGAATAAGGCTCTGGAAGTCTTTTACTTGGAAAATAGAATTTTGTTATGAAAAACGGTCTGGGCATATTTTAAAGTGATTATTCTTCCTTTCTCTTCCCTTTTTTCAGAGCTACAAAGAGACCTTTTTGGCAATGGTCCTGAAAGTAAAGCCCATGAAAATGTAGGAGGTCCCCAAATACTGCATTCCCTAGGATTGTCTTACTCTTACACAAACTCACACTCTGATTCTAGCAACTTGTCAAAATTACCATTTAAGGGTTCTTATTAGTTTATGGCTCCAGCATCTTCTACTGCAGTGAAGCAGATCTCAGACATGCCTCTCTGAATGTGCCTGTCTTTCTAGATATTGAAGTGGATTTGCCCTGCAACCTCAGCTCTCCAATGGGTTCAGGAAAAGTCATTGCTTTTCATTATGCCCAATATATCCGTTTTGTAAAGATGGGTGCAACAGCTTCTAAGGTCTCAGGTTGTTGAAGTGAATCCATTAACACTTTTATAGTAAGTCAGTGCTTCTCCTGCTTATCACAAGCTGAGGAGGGAGATGAGAACCTCTTCTTTTTGAGTGACTCATATAATTTTTATCTTTGTTCTTTTCCTATTCTAAGAGAGATCTCCACTTTTTATTTTAACTCATAAAATATAATTTCTATAATAAATAATTACCTTTTAATTTCCCTGATTATACTTTAAAAATTAAGTGTTCTTAGATTTTGTTAAATTTCCAAAAGTTTCTTGATCTCATAATTTTTCATTTAAATTACCTCCATCTGCTTAGAATTTTAATCCTTTTCTTGAATTTCATTAAAAGTAAAAATTAAAGTTGTTCTTCATGTTCTTTTTTTTTGAAGCAAATATCTAATAAAATAAATACTAGTTCTAATTTTTCAGAGTGATCTTAGTAAAAATGCTACATGTTTTCTTTTGCTTGACTCATCCTGACGAAGGGTGGGGGTCAAAGCTGGTGTAATTGCTTATTGAGAGGATTCTGTCAGATTATGTGATTCATTGTTGGAGTCTGTCAGGTCCAAATCTTGTCTTTACTTTGCTGGAATATAGGTTGAACTATGCTTACAAAGTAGAAAGGAGCTTCAGTTAACAGTGTTCTGGAATCTTTGTCTCTGGGGCAAAGTGTATCTTTAATGTCTTTGTGATGGCAACCCTATTGAAGTGCCAGAGCTTCTATTGTTATGAGATAGCCATGCCATCCCCTGTTATACTTTGCAAAAAGCCTATCCCATACCTAAGGGAAGCTAGATGTATCCTGGGAATAGGAATCTTGCTTTGTCAAAATTCTTATTTCTGTAAAACTTCTTTAAAAGCTTAGAAATACCAGCATTTCCCCCAAATAGCCATCCCATAAACTTATCACTCTAAATTTAGGGAAGCAGACATGTTATGCTGGCAGTTTATTCCATTTTTCCCCAGTTGATATTTAACCCTCACCTGTGATTAATCTGAGATTGACCAGAGTAGTGATGTTAGCAAAATGGTGGAGTGGGAGATACCACCTTTTATCCCTTCCAACAAAAAACATCAATTACACAGCTATCTACCAACAAAAATAGCCTTGGGAGGGATCAGGGGTTCAATTAAGAACCTGTAGTGGAGGAAGAAACAGAGAATAACCACACAGAAATGATTTCTGGGGAGACTGGCATACCCAAGACACCTGGAGGTGGTTAGGAACAAAAGGGGTAGAGGCTATGAATATAAGCCATGCAGCAGGTGCCACCACAGTCCCCCGTGGCCTAATCTGTGGAGGATACTGGCATTTTACAGAACTAACCAACAGCTGTCACTACTGCAAATCCACTGGATAGGGAGATGGTGCTGTGCCTTTTACCTACCCCCTTGTCCTGTATCAACTGTTAAGTGACCCCAGGATAGCAGCCACCAACCCAAAGCCCTCTGCATGCCTGAGATACCACAGCTACTCCACATGTGCCTACACTCTAGACCCCAGGCTGTGTCTATACCATATGGGCTCATGCTTCAGACACTGGAGCCACTGCTGCTGCAGGCTTACCCTGCCCCAGGCTCTAGAGCCAAGGTGGTTCTGCATGTGCTAAGGACCCTGGCTCTGCCACTGATTTCTGAGCACTTGTGCCTCAAGCATATGAGACACTGCCACAATGAGCTGGACTGCACCCCAGGCCCTGGAACCATGGTCACTCTGCATACACCTGCAGTCCAGGGCCCAGATCTGTTGTCATTTCATGAGTGCCCATGTCTCAGAAATCAAAGCCACAGACTCAGGGACTCT
>CAUYPO010060851.1:0-33570 GCA_963574435.1 Cheirogaleus major
CTTCGTATGGAACCAGAGAAGACCCCATATAGCAAAATCAATCCTAGGCAATAAAAACAAAATAGGAGGCATCAATTTACCAGACTTCAAACTATACTACAAGGCTATAGTAATTAAAACAGATTTTTATTGGCACAAGAACAGGGACATTGACCAGTGGAACAGAACAGAGAACCCAGATATAAAACCATCCTCATATAGCCAACTAATCTTCGACAAAGCAGACAAAAACATACACTGGGGAAAAGAATTCTTATTCTTTTTTGATTATCATAGCTCTGTTGTAGATTTGACATTAGGTAGTGTGAGGCCTCCAACTTCGTTCTTTCTGCTCAAAATAGCTTTGGCTCCTCAGAGTCTATTTTGGTCCCATGTAAATTTTATGATTATTTTTTCTATTTCTGTGAAAAATATTGGAATTTTGATAGAGATTGCATTGCATCTGTATATAGCTTTGAGTAGTATGGACATTTTAACAATATTACTTCTTCTGATCTGTGAACATGAGACATCTTTCCATTTATTTGTGTCTTCTTCAATTTCTTTCAACAATTTTTATAGTTTCAGTATACAAGTCTCTCATTTCCTTGGTTAAATTTATTTCTAAACATTTTATTTTTTGTAGCTATTGTGGATGGGATTGTTTTCTTGATTTCTTTTTTGGATACTTCATTGTTAGTGTACAGAAGCACTATTGATATGCGCTTTGATTTTGTATCCTGTAACTTTACTAAATTAGTTTATTAGTTCTAACTTTTTTTGGTGAACTCTTTAGGGTTTTCTATATATAAAATTATGTCATCTGCAAACAGGGACAATTTAACTTCTTCATTTTCAATTTGGATGTCTCTTATTTCTTTCTCTTGCCTAATTGCTCTGGCCAGGACTTCCAGTGCTATGTTGAATAGTGGAAAGAGTATGCATCCTTGTATGCATCCTTGTTTTGTTCCTAATCTTAAAGGACAAGCTTTCAGTTTTTCACTGTTTAATATGATGTTAGCTGTGGGATTGTCAGATGCGACCTTTATTGTGTTGAGGTACATTCCTTCTGTACCTAATTGTTGAGGGTTTTTATTATGAAAACTCTTAATGTTGAATTTTTTCAAACACTTCTTATACATCTATTGAGATGATCAATGGTTTTTGTTCTTCATTCTGTTAATGTGATGTATCATATTTATAGATTTGCATATGTTGAAACTCCCTTGCATCCATGGGATAAATCCCACTTGATCGTGGTGAATTATTCGGTTACTGTGCTGTTGAATTCTATTTGCTAGTATTTTGCTGAAGATTTTTTCATCTATGTTCATCAGGGACATTTGTCTGTAATTTTTTTTCTCTTGTAGTGTCCTTGTCTGATGTTGGTATCCAGGTAACGCTGGCCTCGTAAAATAAATTGGGAAGTATTCCCTCTTCTTCAATTTTTCGGAAGAATTTGAGAAGAATCAATATTGGTTCTTCTTTAAATGTTTGATAGAATTCACCAGTGAAGCCATAGGTCCTGGGCTTTTCTTTGATGGGAGACTTTTTATTACCAATTCAATCTCCTCACTCATTATTGGTTTGTTCAAGTTTTCTATTTTATAATGATTCAATCTTGATAGGTTATATGTGTCTAAGAATTTATCTATATCTTCTACGTTATCAAATTTTCTCTTCTTATAAGGACACCAGTCAGAATAGACTAGGGCCCATCCTTAGGGCTTCATTCTAACTTAACCACTTATTTAAAGTCCCTGTCTCCAAATACATTCACATTCTGGGGTATTGGAGGTTGGGGCCTCAACAAATAAGTTTTAGAGAGTGACACAATTCAGCCCATAACACCATTGAAGATTTAGGGATTTTGTGTGTTGACAAAGCTGGAGAATAACTTAACTGCTAGTACTCAGAGCTGCCCTCTATCAATGCTGATATCCTCTGCAACAGCGTCATTCTCTTCTGGTCTTTGATAGTCAGCCATGTAGTAATCATCTGAGTTGTCTCTCATCAATAGCTACTAAGTGCCACACTGGGCCACTGAAGCGCAGTGGGGTAGACTGAAGCTTTCCATCCCTTCCATGTGCCCATCATGGCCTTCTAGAAATCATTCCACTCTGCCTGTGCTATGTGGGCACAGAGGGACTTGGTGAGTGTCTTAGTTCATTTCATGTTGCTATAAAAGAAGACCTGAGACTGGATAATTTATAGAGAAAATAGGTTTATTTAGCTCATGGTTATGCAGGCTGAGAAGTTCAAGGGCTTTTGGCCAGGGCTTTTGTGCTGCATTGCAACATGGCAGAGAAGGTGAAAAGGGAAGTGGACACGTGTGAAGAGGGGGAACCTGAGGGTCGCCCTGGCTTTATGACAACACACTCTCTCAGGAACTAATCCATTCCCAGGAAAACTAATCCAGTCTCACAGAGTGAGAACTCACTCACCACATCAAGAACAACACTAAGCCATTTATGAGGGGTCAAGCTTCAACAAGAGCTTTGGTGGGGACAAAGAACCCATATCCAAACCATAGCAGTAAGGCTGTCTCAGGCCTCTCATATACATACATGCTTTTGAGTTTCACCACCTAATTTGACTTCACCCTGGAAATGAGGCGCAGGTCTATGTTCCTCCCCAGATCACACAACTCATGGGCATTTGTCCCCCACCTCTACCTCAGGGCTTGCTGGGAAGGGGGTATAGCAGTCAGCATGCAGGGCCCCTTTCTGCATCTGACCACATCTATGCTCTCATTACTTCCTCTCTCACAACACTAAGCACCACCTCTACCAAACAGGAAAACCTTTGTCTGTTCTTGGGGCTGGGAGACTTTATTTTATCTTGACAGATATTCTCCAAAGTGTGTTGTCTATGTCTTAGTCTTTTCCATTCCTCGGAGTTGCCTGAATCTTTTGAAACTTAAAACCTACATTTTCTTCTTTTTTTCTCCCTGCTTTCTGCCAGGAATCTCTCCTCTGAGGCAATAATCTCTTCTCTTGAGGCAATAAATACAAAATGGCTAACTGAGTATATAAGGATGGGCTATGGTGAAAAGAAATGTGGTGGGGAAAATATAGCAGTATTTCAAGATCTTACCCTGCCAAATTTAGTTGTTGCTTTAGCTGGTGAAATTACACCAAGCAGACAATGCAACCTCGCAAAGGACCCTGCATCAGCAGAATAGGCTCTTGCATTGTTGGCCCCATGCAGAAGTTGGAACCAGGCAGATTCACATTCTCTTCCCCTTTTCCCCATAGGTAGCCCAAGTGCCTTGCCACTGGCCCATGTGGTTGGCCAGAAATGCCAACCCCCAAAGGCAGTGCTCTGAATAACTGGTAATTGGCTTTGTCTTATCTTTATGTTATTAAAATGTCACAGTGACTCAATGCTCTGAAATTTCCAACCATTCATTAGATAGCCCTGTGATTAAAATACAGTATTGCCACATTTTCTGTACTAAATAAAAAGCAAATTTTTTAAAAGCTGATAAATTTCTTATTTTGTAGAGTTGGCAAGCTTTTAGCATAGATCATGCCTAGTTTTTTCTCCTGTTTAATTAGGAGAAGAGAATGTTTGATTGTGTTTCTTGTATTTTTTAACTACATCCTTTTTTTTCTGAAGAGCAAAATACATAGATATTTGATGTGGATATGAAAGTGCCCTTTCCCTAAAAGCAGAAGTATAGTCTATTTAGGTAAAAGAGGAGATTGTGAGAGTCATGAAATACCCTTATATAGAAACCACAGATAAGTGGATGTGCAAAACCAAGTAAAAATGAGAATTTTGAATTAGAGTCACAAGTAAACTGAAATCATTACTTTCATTTTTGTAAAAGGTTAAGGCTATTATTAATTTTCCACTTTGTATTTAATTTTTATTATTTCAGTAATATTATATGCTGAATTTTTGAGTTACTGTATGCTAAATTATAAATTCTCATGTATAAATGTAAAGTATTACTTTTTTTCCTCAGTGAAAGACCTACAAAGGAAGTATTGAAAACCTTTACATTCCTGAAATACCCTGATTGATTCCAAGATAAAAAGTCTTAGTAATATCACAAGATCATCTTTTCCATCTCTGGGTAGAAAAAAACTTCACCACCAACAACCTTTAATGTCATTTTACAAAATTAGACTCAGAATGCTCTGATTACAGTCTTTCAAATTAAGTTAAATTTTTCTATCCCAACTTAATTTTTTCCTTATAAAGGAATATTTTCCCTTCATCTCTAATAAAAGTTTATGAGGCCAAGGTTCAAGAGTGATGTCTCTGACATTTTTATATCTCAAAAGTAAGGAATTCCGTTCTAGGAGCTAATTTCGCTTCATATTAAACCATTTATAGATTTGACACTAAATTTAATTTGTTAAAGTATTATGTGAGTTTTTATAATAATAACCTAAGTCTTTCTCAAATAAATTTTTATTTATTTGAGTTTTATAAAACTCAAGTTTTATCACATTATTTATTTGCCTAAGCCAGTTAATTCAATGGGTTTATCAATCTCCGTTTTCTAGCCCAAGAGGAGAATGAAAGGGGAAAATGGTTCTATAATCAAATATTATTTATCCAATCCCATTAGTCCCTCAAAAAAAAAAAAGACTTTACCAAGTTAGCTACCTTAACACCCCCGCCATGCCCCCATCCCCGTCATTGCATTAAGCACCACAATATCCACCATCAAGCACCCAACCCCCATTTTCCCTCTTCTGTTTTGCTCCCAGAAACTTGATCACCCTGAATCGATCTACAACATCCTCTCCTATCTCACACGTCCAGACGACTCATCCCACCTAATCTGTACCTTTCTTGGAGTACCTATCCATTTTGCCATTGCATTATGGCTATTACTGACTATGCCTTTCTCCTTCTCTAGGTTATGCTCCTTTGGAGTTATAGTCAGTTCCTGTACACCTCCATGCACAGTGCCCTAAAAATATAATGAAGGATGGATGGATGAATAAATAAATAAATGAAATATCTAATACACATTCTATTAAGTCTGGCACTTACTTAAGATGCAATGAGACAACGGAGTTTTAAAAATTACACTACAGTAAACAATAAATAAAAACATCTTTTAAAGTATTTAAGAGATTTCTTTTTTTTTCAAACTTGGATAAAGCACGTCCTTCTCATTAAGATGTTGCTTCCTCATTGGTTTATGATGAAATATGAGTGCAATTTCCTGTCCCCTCAACAGTGTCAGTTTCTCTTCTTGATGAACACAGATTTTCGGGCTCCTCAGTGGACAAAAGCATCACCTCAAGAAACATGGGTAAGTATAATATTAGAAAATAAAATAAGACTGTTAAGTAGATAATGTACTTAAAGGTTCAATTGTCAGCAACATTTGCAACATTTTGTCTGGTTTAAGCTGAATAAATGTGGTAATGCAAAGCAATATAAGAGAGAGAAATGAGGACACATGGTTTCCTCTACTTTGAGCAATGGTAAAGGGTCAAAATTTAAATTTAAGACTAGTTAGGTAAAACTGTAGATATACAAAAGGGGAATGTTTGTACTTCCTTTTCAGGAAATAGTGTATTGGCAAATTGCTTTAAATATTTAAAAGAAACCTGCTAGCTCCTAGCTGTAGAACTATCTGGTACCATTTCCTCATCAGTACAATGGTCTAGCAATACTTTTTATACCATCAGAAATAATGTGAAGTTAGGAAATAATATTTCCAGTATTAATAACTATTAACTAGTAATTATTAGTCAATAAGTGACTATCATAGCACCTGAAATATAGCAGAGTATTAATAAGTAACTATTAAACTGATAAATGAAAGCAAGCATTTCCTATGACACTATAAGAAAACATTTTACTTTTGGTCATTGTCATCAAAAACTATTTTTAGAGCTAGATATAATTTAATATACAGTAGATATAATTTAATATACAGTATTTAATTTAGATATAATTGAATATATAGTAAATTGTCTATTTGGGCACTTGGTAAAAACCTAAAATAAAAATTAAAAACTCATCCAAATTTCTCACCACTGGTTCCATAAATAATTTTCTCAAAATTTGGTTATGATTTGATATTATATGAATGACATGATTTGATATTCCCAAAATAATATCTGAAAAGACATATGAATACTATAATAAGAATTATATAGAGTATTGTATTAAAATCTCAGTACCACACAAATTAAATTAACTACTATGAATTTTACTGTATTACTGTACAAATTACACTCTGAGTGCCTCTGGCTTCTCTGCTATACTCCGGCTTGATGGCCAAAGATGATCTCCTTTCCAGAAATGTAGGGGACAGCACAAAGGATGGCAGCAGGTTACCGATGTTGTCATTAAAACAGTGTTATCAGTTAACACACAAGGAATGCTTACCATGTGCTAGGTACTCTGCGTCATCTCATTTTATCCTCACGACAACCCTTTGAAGTGGGTACTAACTTACGTGCGTGAAAACCGGAACGAAGAGAGGTGAAGAAACACAGATGTCCCCAGATCCCCTGAGGACTGTTGAGTGGCTTTTGATCTCTCTCCAGAGCCCACGCTTGTAACCACAAGCCTCTGCTGCCTCTGCTGAACTGCGACCCCATATCTGCTTCATTAAACCATTCTCTGTCTTGCGGTGGTTTAAGTCAGGGCAGGAAATGCTTTGTAAAATATCTATAAGATAGAGAAATTCATTCTACTGAGAACTTTATAAACCTTTCTAAAATCTTGTTTTCCATTTTATCTGTCTCCATCATTTTTTTAAAGAGAAAAGATGTATATATTCATTGAGCAACATGGACAGAGGAGGAAGAGGTACCCACTGCCCAGTACACAGTCTTCTCCATCCTAGTCCCAGAGGAGGATATTTTCAGGGTTCAAGTGTTCTCTCCCAGACACACGAGCCTAGCGGTAGACGTCATGTTATGTGTACATCGGAGTCCCATCCTCCGGAGTTTATTTAATCCTTCATGTAGCTCAGACTTTATTCTAGTGTCATTTTCTTTCTTCACTTATATCCTTTAGAAGTTTATTTAGTGAGGATTTGGGGTGTAAATATTCTCAGTGGTAGTTTATCTGAAAATGTCCTCATTTTTGCTCTGGTCCTTGAAATTTAGTTCTGTTACAATTATACAATTATAGGATGACATATATTTTTCTTAGCATTTTGGAAATATTGATCCCTTTGTCAGTCTAAATTCCATTCTGTGTAGGTAGTCCATCTCTTCTGTCTGCCTCTTTTTTCTTGAGTCTTTGGTGTTCTGCAGTTTTATTGCATTGCGTCTAAGGATAGATTTCCATTTTTGTCTGTTTCTAATCCTATGTGGGATTTTCTAGGCGTCATGAATCTGAGGATTCCATGTTCTTCATCAGCTCCAGAAAGCTCTCAGCCATTGTCTTTGTGAATATTGCCTCTTCCCTATTCTCTTTTTTCTATCTTTACGGAAAGCCAATTATATATATGCTGACCTTTGCACTTTATCCTCCATGTCTCTTTGGTATTTTTTCCATCTCTTTAACACTCTAACAATTTTGTGTTATTTTTTTAGCTCTACCTTGCAATATACTATTAATAATTCTCTCTTCAGGTGGATCAAATCAGTTGGTTAGTCCCTGGGTTGATTTTTTAATTTAAATTATATTTTTATTTCTAGAAATTCTATTTCAAGCTGTTAAAAAAATGCTTGACCATTTTTATAGTCTCCTGCTCCTTACTTACGTGTTTAAATTCCTTTTTATTTCTTTAAACATACTAAATGCATTTGTTTTATATCTATATCTATTAATTTTATCTCTAAAGCTTTTGCAGATCTAGTTCTTTCTTGTTTCTCCTCAATCTCACACAGTGGCTTACTTTTATGTGTGTGTGCGTGTGTGTGGGTGTGTTAATCAGGTCATATTTGTTAGAACTTACCTGTGGGAAACTTCAAGGCCTGGGTTAAAGAAACCTTCCCCTAAAGGGAAAATTTGTATTTACCTCTTCCAGATGCCTAGAATTTATTATTTTTTTTAATATAGTAAACCTTTACTTTTGGCAAATTTATTTCCATAACTATTTAAATCATTTATTTATTGTTTTGTTTGAATTACTTTTCACATATGAGGATGGAAGTAAAATCCCAGTTTCTTAGGAAGGAATGTATGCTGCATCTTCAAGCAAAGCAAATGTTCGTTTGTCAAGATGCTTTACTGCATAGTCTCACACAGCCTTTTGCAAGACTATGAGATTCCTCTTTTTCACTTTGCAATTGCAATATGATACATATGCAGAAACACACACATATCCCCAGCATACAGCTGGATAAATTTTTACAAACCGACCATGCTCGTAGACCCAGCACACATATCAAGAAACAGAGAATATTACCAAAACCTCGCAAGTTTCCCTCATGCCCTTCTCAGCATTGCTTGGCCCTCCCCAAAGTAAACACTTCCCTGACTCCTAACAGCACAGCTTAACTTCACCTGGTTTTTATCGGATAGCGCACACTTTTTTGTGAGTGTCTTTTTCTATCATTCAGCATTATATTTCTGAGCTTCAGCCATGTGGTTGCATGTAGTAATAATCTGTTCACTTTCACGATGTATAGATTTTAATGGTGTTGCTATATCACAATTAACGTATCTATTTTAACACTAATGGGCATTCTAGTTGGGAATATTACAAATGGTGCTACTATGAACTTTCTAATTCTAGCATATGGCTTTTTGTTCATATATGTATGCATGTGTTTTTGTTGAGCTTATACCTAGAAGTGGACTTTCTGAATTACAAGGTATGCATAAGTGCTAGTTTTCCAGCCGATAGTATATAAAAGTCCAAGTGTTCTACATCCCCACCAACACTTGATATTTCGTCTTTTTTTTCATTATTAATATTTATTCTGGTGGGTGTATAATGGTATCTCATTGTAACTTTAGTTTGAATTTCCCTGATAACTAATGAAGTTGAGCGTGTAGGTTGGCCTGAAGTTTGTGGGATCAAACTAATAATGTAGACTCAGGCCCAACTTCCAAGTGAGGACCTGCCAGTGGCCATGAATACTTAGAGAAAAAAATTTTTTTTATTATAGCTCCTCACAGAAACCAAGCTGGGGCAGAGAACTTGCCATCTTTTCTCTGCTGTCTACAATGCCTATGGAGTTTGTTATTTTATTTTGCTTTTTTTTTTTTTTCTATCTCACCCTTTATTTAGGGGCAGAGGTTCCTGGATCCCAGCATCTTTGGGATGGTCAAGGACCCCTTCCTGCCAGCCTGGGCCCAATTAGGGCCCAATCCCTAATTTCTCTGGTCCAGAGACTCTAGTTGGTTCCTCTACATCTACATGTGTGTCCAGAACACCCAGAGCTCTGGTGCCCACTCACCTTTCTGAGGGCAGCTCCCACCTCTTTCTCCCCATTACACATTTTGTCCTCTCGGGAAGCTTCCCTATTCATTTAAAAGGCTGTTTTTCACTTTTTGTTCATAATTTAGGGTGTGGTAAAAGTAGATTTCAGGAGTTTTAGTTCTCCATTTTGTTTTGTGCTGGAGAAATAACATACAATCTGGATATGTCTTACTCTGCTAGCAGAATCCTCATGCTTTGTGAGGCAGGTCTCTGTGCCCAGCACTCACCAGCAGTTGGAAGGGAGTGGTTCTGATGCCCTGCGTAGTGTTCCCACAAAGCTCTCTGTGAAGATCTCATCGGGTAAATCATCCGAACCACCAATAGGCCTCACTAGCAAAGGAATACAGATGAAAGTCTTTCTCTACTCCAGGGTGGAGACAAGGATGGATCCTTTACTCTATGTGAATCTATGACATTGAAACTTTCAAAAAAAAAGCTAACCTAGTCAACAATCAGGCATAAAGGTGGAAATTGATGATCCCAAGATTTTGCCCAGAATTGTGAACATTCTGTCCCCTCATTTATAAAACTGTAGGAAAGATAAAGTGAGTTAGCCCACAAAGGAAGCAAAAAGATTAACAAGATGAGGTAGGGTTGTCTAAGTGCATATTAAGGTTTGACAAGCTATAGTTCAAATTCTACAACTTTATTGTACTTCTTATGCTATTTCCTTGAATAATATGGTTAGTTTGAAGGTGTTTCTTATACCTAGAGTGTATATGAAATTAAAAATTTGAAATCATATAACCGTATAGTTTATCATGCACTCAAAAGCATTTACTGATCCCAAACAAATAATTGATTTCCTATCTTTAGCTGCTAAGATGGCTTTTTAACTTTAGTTTTGTGTTCTTAGGTCATGTCCGGTGAGAAATATAATTCCCTCTAGCATTCCTTGGGTAATAAGAATTCTTATTTGAAATAGGTAAAATATCTCAGCATGATTTTACTGAAGTCAATTAGATAATTGTTTTTCTGTTTTAAACACCTTCGTTGTAATTTAATGCATTTGCAATATCTTCAGTAAATGAAATAAAAAGAGATTGTTTCGAAATCATGATTGTAATGAGGTTATGTATCTTTTAAACATCTAAACTATTCTAGTTTGTCTTCTGTTACAGAAACAAAGGCATTTTAAAAAGAGATTTCAATCTCTGTGAAAACAAAGCCTTATATATTCATGTTTACATTAATCTCCTGTGACACTCATGAGGAAAAACAAATTGAGGACAACATTCCACGGAGCTGGCGGATAAAGCAGTCAATCCTTGAGGACTGTTGGTCAGTGTCCTGTGATAATGAGCACATGGACTTCTGTCCTTCCAATTCCTCTGACCACTTTAGCTAACAGCCGGAAGCCTGGATCTGACTTACCATCATTGATATCTGTGTGAAATTGACCTACATCCACCCTTTAAAAGCATTGACAAATGAAGTAGAATTTTAAAAGACACAGAAAAATTGAAAAAAAAATTCTTACGAAAAGAAAATTTGATGTTGAAATAAACCACAATGAGGCAAGATTGACTTTTCTATTTACCGTCTAAGAACTAATGTAATTGCCCCTTAAAAAAAAAAAAAAAATGAACAGCACATGTATTGAAGAACAGCACGACCTAGATCACTATTTATTTCCAATTGTTTACGTCTTCGTGATCATAGTCAGCGTTCCAGCCAACATTGGATCTCTGTGTGTGTCTTTTCTGCAAGCAAAGAAAGAAAGTGAGCTAGGGATTTACCTCTTCAGTTTATCGCTGTCAGATTTGCTATATGCATTAACGCTCCCTGTATGGGTCAATTATACTTGGAATAAAGACAACTGGACTTTCTCTCCCGCCTTGTGCAAAGGGAGTACTTTCCTCATGTACATAAACTTTTATAGCAGCACAGCCTTCCTCGCCTGCATTGCTCTTGACCGGTATTTAGCAGTTGTCCACCCTTTGAAGTTTTTTTTCCTGAGGACAAGAAAATTTGCATTCATGGTCAGCCTGTCCATCTGGATATTGGAAACCATCTTCAATGCTGTCCTTTTGTGGGAAGAAGAAACAGTTATTGAATATTGCGATGCCAAAAAGTCTAATTTTACTTTGTGCTATGACAAATACCCTTTGGAGAAATGGCAAATCAATCTCAACTTGTTTAGGACATGTACGGGCTACGCAATACCTTTGGTCACCATAATGATTTGCAACCGGAAAGTCTACCAAGCTGTGCGGCATAATAAAGCCACGGAAAACAGTGAAAAAAGGAGAATTATAAAACTACTTGTTAGCATCACATTGACTTTTATTTTATGCTTTACTCCCTTCCATGTGATGTTGCTGATTCGCTGCATTTTAGAGGGTGACGTGAACTTTGATAACCACAACAAATCTGGGAAGCAGACTTACACAATATATAGAATCACGGTTGCATTAACAAGTTTAAATTGTGTTGCTGATCCAATTTTATACTGTTTTGTAACTGAAACAGGAAGATATGATATGTGGAATATATTAAAATTCTGCACTGGGAAGCATAATACGTCACAAAGACAAAGAAAACACCTACTTTCTACATCTACAAAAGATACTGTGGAGTTAGAGGTCCTAGAATAGAATCAAGGATATTTGGGGGAGACGGGGATATGTTTTGGGAGGAGGGGGCAGTTAAAGTACACAGTATTATATCATCTTGATGATATAATTATATTTTGAAAAGGATATCTAGAACTAAGGGCTCACAGAGAGCTATTTTTATCCTATCCAATAGAGATATTTTTAAAAGTGCATTGTACAGCTCCCTCCCTGAGTTTTAATAAATGAGATATATTAAACAAAATTAAATATTTTCCTCATGACTCGGGGTCATCATTGTTAATGGCAATTTTTTGTGTGTCTGTGCTATAATCCCTCAGAGGTCAGTAAGACATATAGGACTGTGTGTCTTTAAATTAGTGGCCTTTGTGTCTGGGCTTTATGATTTTTCTCACTCCTTTGGGTTTAATGCTGTTAGCCATTAGTTCTCCCAACTCTGTGTAGCTATTTCCAACAACTCCAACTACTAAATACTGTTCTAATCTTTTCATTCATTAACAAATACTATTGAACCCACTTCCTATACTCAGTTTGTGTTGAGTACTGGGGCTACAAAAAGTCTCGTGAAGCCTTTCGAAGCTTACATCAGTTCAGAAAACTACTCACTGAGCTTGAAATACTTCTGTAATAAATAAAAGTAAATAGGCTCTGAGTTTTGTTTTAACATTTAAAAATTTAAAATAGCCAAGTACAACACAGTTGAAATTATCATAAGTTTAATGTCTAGACAAATAATTCTATTAAATCTTACATTAAGAGGCTTCTTTTTGGACTTAGAATATTTAGAGTCTTATATATCAGGACTAGATATCTCTCTATGTTGTTTTGAATCCTCATTGTGGAAATTACTCTGCCTGGTTTTAGGTAGTCACTAGGTAAAAATTTTTCTTAACCAAAGTGTTTTTAAAGATTTTTCTTTCCCTACTCTTCTCCTTCCCTTCTTTCTCTTACCTGTCTGTTCTGTCTGTTCTTTCTGCTCCCTCTAAAATGATCAGATAGCAAATGACTTGATAACATTTGGTACCCTCACACTATAAAACAAAATCCTGATAAGAAAGACCAATATCCTTTCAATAATGAATTTCTAGACACACACTGAAAAATTAGTGAATGCACGAACTGACTACATTTTCCATTAAGTTTTTCCATGATGGTGTGTGTATGTCACAGAAAACCATCTTGCTTTGAGGTCACGTACATTCTCTGTTCTTAGCAGTTTTCTGGTCATGACGTTTTTGGAGAATTAGCAGATTCTTTCTGGGCACTCTGATATACACATAGGCTTAAAAACTACAGATACATTAAAACTTAGAGTAATTAAAAATTGAGCTGTTTGATTAATTGCTGATAAATTATTGGCAGCTGGGAGTCGAATATTTGTAAAAGTAAAAGATCCAAGAACAATTTTTCCCACATCTGGAAACTCAGATACAGATGCATGTCTTGTCCAAGGTCACATAGTGTGGGTGGAAAGCAGAGCCAGGCCTTGAACCCAAGAATCCTGACTTCCCTCCAGAATGGTTTTTTCCCCCTTCATGATTTTTTTTTAACTTCTACCATTTCTTTCTTTAGGCATGATAAAGACATCTGCATGAAGAGCTGTTCAGTGTAGTCATTAGATTTAGGTCAGGATTTTCAGGAAAAAGGAAAAAAGGAGAGTTATTTCATTAATTAACACCTCTGGAAGTATACCTCTAGAAATCATATAGAACTTCATTAAACTGATGTTATAGAGAACTAATTAGCACTTTTCCTCAGTTGGTTATACAAAGAGACACGACAAATCCAAATCTGTGGCACCCTTAATAAGAATGTTCTACTTAATGATTAACAGCAAAACATTGATTTGGATTTTGTGAGATAAGTTCCCAAATGAACCAGGCTGCCCAAACCTCCTAGCAGCCTGTCTTTCCTGCCAGAGCAGGACCAATCATGGAGAAGCCATGCTGAGAGGATGCTCATATGATTGAAGACAAAACCCTCTAGACATGATCTAAAAATTATCTCACATCTCAACATTGGAAAGTTAATCCTTTGGTTTTCAAAGGCCTTTTAGGTTTTCTTACTAAAGTTCCCCAGAAAACTGAAAGTACTTCTGGAAGAAAGTACTTCTGGAAGGGATTAGACCTTCTATCTGTCATTACCTGGGACTTTATTGTCCAAAGACCTAGCTTTGAAGACCAGATCTAGCTTTGAAGACTAACTGTTTGACCTCCAAAAATTTTTGTAATTTCCCCAACGTTCAATTTCTATAAAGTGCAGGGACAATAGTAATACCTGCTTTTAACAAGTAGATGTGAAAACATTTTGTAAACTGTGGTGAACTGTCTAAATGTTCTTTATTAGTAGTTGTTCTCATCTTTATCAAGATTATTAGAAAACTTACCCAAGACACAGAAAAGTCCCTGATGGGATGGTGGACATAGGAATGTAGCCATGTAAGCTGGCAGGTGCTGGTTCCAGGGTACCACTGCTATAGTTGATTCCTCCAGATGGTTAAATGCATCCATTAAGGTAATTTAAGGACCGTCATTGTTTCCAGTTCTGTGGAATGTTCTCAGTAGTGCCTGCTTCTAGGAGTTCATGATTCTGAGGTGACACATACTGTGGACATCAACATACAGGTAGACATCCATTTTCAATTTGTTTAAATTTTTGACTTTTTATTATCTTATTCAGAATGTTATTTTTGAATTTAACAAACAGGAAATAGACATACTGTATAGGCCAGAGAAGGAACCAAGTACAGGTTTTTAAAACCTCCTTTTTCCTTACCCAGTTTGGGGAGGCTTCATGGACGAAGGGCAACTTTAAAAACACCAAAAATAACCACCTCATTCAGTTAAAATTATACGTCTACCCTGGAGCAAAAGTGAGAAAGTGAGAAAGTATGTTCTACCCTGTGAGAAAGTATGTTTTACCCAACCTGATTTATTCCTTTTTCTCTTTTCAAGCTAAGCTAACAGGTGTCCCCAAGACATTAGATTTGTACTCCTTAATGTGATGTTCAAATAAACAATTATTTGCTGATCACCTCTGTTGACCTTGTTAACTTGATTTATTTTTAATTAGACAGCGCCTATTTTAAAATAGAATCTGTGATACAGAGCATATAGGCCTTCTTCAACAACACTTTTATCTGGCCCTGTGCTTCTTTTTGTCCAATCCTCACTGTCATCACTCTGCCGGCCATGCCTGGGGCCCGTGTTCTTTTCTGGCTAAACCTACCCGTAGGTTGCTATGGAAACACAACAGCTACTATAACATCCTAATCTAAGAAGGTTTTCGTGATAATAGACTTCTTTGTCTAGGTGTATCTATCGGGTGACCCAGCCGTGGAATCAGAAGACTTCCTCCAACCGACACAATACATATTTACGGAAACATACAAACAATTGGCCCCATCTCACAAAAATAAACCAAAAAGCAAAAATCCCTGGGACATTTAAGCATGTGCTTGTACTGTTCTATAAAGTGTTTAACACCAACTAGTGGGACACATATTACCCCCTTGATTTCTAAAATAATTCACCTCTGGGTATTTTTTATTTTCTTGTTTACTAAATCAGCAGCAGGCGGGAGGCAGGGGGAACATTTTTAAGATTCTGCTTCCCTGACCCTCTGTCCTTCTTTCTTCCCCAACCAGAAGTGGCTGCCAAGGGAGCTGTGGTAAGAAAACTCCTCTCCGCATTTTCTCTTTGCTTTACTAGTCTGGAAAAATCCAGTTCTGACTGAGTTTTATTTACATTTCCTGGGTAGACCCCTTTGGGGGAAAATCATAGAAATTTAATTTAAAAGGATGCAGAAATGAACTGTTTTAAAATTGTTTTTGTTCATAATATAAACACTTAATTCAGCCCAAGTACAAAAAATATATGTATGTATATATTCAACCACTATGACCACTATTTATTTTTGTCATTTCAAATAGCTTAAAAATGGAGCACAACGTGATTGGCTTCATGTTAGTTACATTAGTTGAACGCACCTGGTTTGAAGGAATAAGGCTGGAAATGGCAAAAGTGGATCAAATTTGGGGTGAGGGAGAAGTGATATGAGGGTTAAAATTCCTCTTTTCCCCTGCAAAGATCCTGTTCTTACTACATCACTTGTGGCTGGCCAAGAAAAGCCATACGGGGGTCCTGCCTGTGGCCACTAGGTGTCGATCATGTTCTATACACAACCTTGTAGCTCTCAGCTAGGTGCCCGTCCATAAGAGCAGAGTAGCCTAGGATAACATTTTCTTATCCAAGAAACAAGAAATACCCACTACGAACTGGAAATAAAGAGGGGAAAATGCTGACATTTCCTTTACACAATCTATTTCTCTGCTCTCTGAAAAGTTCAGCTATCATCAGATTATTTCACTTGGTTTAAATTCCATATGTAATTCCAGTTATTTTTTTTTTTTTTACAGTCAGTTAACATTGTTCAGTTCACGTGTAAGAAAACGTAGGGTTAAATTGTATAATTTATACAAGATTGTGGATGTGGCATTGAAGATATGTCCTTATGTAGTTATCTTACTCATATAAGAAAATACTGGCCACCTTTCAGTAAATAGAAACATAAAACATTTGTGCTATAAGCAGTTTGCATTTTTCTCTACTAATATGAAATTGCTTTTTATGAAATTCAAGATGTAATTCAATATATGTATGATTTTTAATGTCTGATTTAGTGTTAGATCTCAGCGCTTAAAAGCAATTAGATTTGTTATTTTGAATTGTTTAAATCTGTTCTTCCCCAAAGAACAGTAATACAATCATGGTCTAATTTAACAGCATTTGCATATCATTAAACATATAATGGCCTGTAATTTACTTTTCTTTTGCCTATAATTTTCTGAAGCCCTTTATGAAGCACCAGTGGATTTTTGTTAAAAGAAAATAGGTTATGATTCCTCAAATAATGTTTCAATTAGGTGTTCAAAAAGCAATCCGTATACATAGCCAATAGAGGAATGAGCTAGAGAAGTCTCCTTATTATCATTCAGTATGTGAGCTCTGGAATAAAAATATAAATTTCATTATCTAGGAAATGTGCACTCATTTAATTTCAAATCTGATATAATCAAGAAACCTTACCCTGCAATAACTGGGCTTGCCAATACTACAAAAAATATTACCTTCAGTTCTCAGCATTTCATTGAAAGTTCTTGGATACTTCAAACTTGAACTTGTAAATATCCTTCTAAAGGAATAATCCTTTTCAGAATTACTCTAAAATTTCTGGTCCTGCCTCCTAGACTGTTGACACTAACAAACAATTTAACTTGGACACCTTGATTGGAAATTTGGAAACAACTTTTGTCTGACCCCCTCCCCGCCAAGGACTGTTCTTAACGTGTCATCACTACTAATCATAGTTGTTCGCAGAGTGAATAAATAATAAGTTAATTAATGGAATGAACTAACAACGCTGCATTTCATAGTTTGTCCCATCCCTAGGCTTCAGTTCCTAGAGCCCTTGGGGCTATTTGTATTGTCGGCTACAAAAAACGCTAAGATCATGTGGGAAAATAATGTTAAAGAGAAAGAGTTTCCCTTCAGAAAAATCTTTTATTAATACTTTGTTCATTTGCTAAAGTAAAGCAGTAGAAACACATTAGCAGTGACATTTTATTTACTTTAAATGGGTAGTAACAGGAATTATATTGTTTTCCAGCTATCATTCCTCAATCATGAGAAATGTTTACAGGATGTTCCTCTCCTAAATTTTTAGTAAGTTGTTCATAAATTGATTTAATTTTGTTGCAAACTATACAATGACATGAATCTCTGTTCATAGAATCAATGCTACAAAAAATCAAAAAATAATTCTGTATTTTGTCAACTTCTCCCACACACCATCGAGCTATAGGAAATTCCATCTCAGTCATTACCGGGTTGTCTTCCTCTTTTGAGTTTGCACCAGAATCAGGGAGGTTTACAAGACACTAAGAAAGTGGAGGAGGGGCCTCTGATTTATAGTCATCAGTGACAATGATACTGCTTAAGCTTTCAGTGGGCCCTTGAATCCCAGTGGTTCTTTATGGCCTCCCTGAACATCTTGGGGACACAGGACTCACTGGCAAGACCGAGTAGAAACCTAGCAAATGACTGGGACTCTTGTGCATCAGGTAGACAGACATTCCTTCAAAACATCACATCCTCCAGAGTGGCCTCTTTTGGGGAATGCCTAACCTCCTGATCCACGTAGTTCTTGGCTTCAGGGATGGAATATGTAATACCTAAATTAAGCCAATGTCTAATCCCCTAGCAGCAATTGTTCAGTACAACAATCAATTGGTTAAGGCATGTGACCTAAGGACATCATGACCTAGGGCTGGATCCTAAGGATGTGACGAGCCTCGAATACTTGAGTTACATGAACCAAGTAAACCTCCTTAGTATCTAATTCAGTGTGAGTCGGGTATTTTTGTTCCTTGAACCCCAAGGGGTTCTATTGGAATGTGAAACGTGGAAGTGAGGGTGATGTTGCAGACCCTAGATTGTTGAACAGGCAGGGGTGAAGAGCCACAATGGGGAGGGCAGTGAGGATATCACTAGCTTGTGAGTTAGCAGCTCTCATTAAGCGGTAGTAAAACCACTGGTTAAATTGTTGCCAGCTATATCCAGGATTCAGGCAATGTCTACCGTGGCTGTCACATCAGGGATTGTTAGGAAAAGTTCAAGCCATTGGAGGCTCTTGCCTTCTTCTTATAGCCTTCAATAAGGTCTCACAGAGACAGGTAAAATAATATACTTTTTATGAGAGCTTTCCTATTATATTTTCAAATCCAGCAAATACTGCTGTTCACCCACTGAAGGAGTGTGTTTTCATGCTTCAGCAAAAGGGTGAATTTTAGCTAGATAAAGGAAGTCAACATTGTGAGTCACTGGTAAACAGAGTCTCAAAAGCCAGGCATTATGGAGAAAGAAGAGAATTTGTTAAATCCCTTAGGCTCCCATCTCATAACAAGAAGCTGGTCTGGATACTTAAATTTGGAGTTTTCTGTATGCTAGTGGGGAAACAAATCTCTTATTATTCAGAGAAACAAAAACCCTGGCATCCTGACCCCAGTGGACTATGGGAACAAGGCAAGGAAGAGTTAACATGAGGAGGTCAGAGATAAATGTTGAACCTCATGGCTTGAGAGCAGTACAAACTTTCAGAGTGGGCAGAATAGTCAATGCCAGTAGTCTGCTTTCCCTGAGGGCAGCTGCAAGCCTCTGGGAGAAACCCCATATTTAGCCTGATGCACATTATTCTGGTACAAAAATAGAGACTGACATACAGTTGTGTGGATTGAGCACTGCACAAGAAATTTATGTCTAAAGGGGCACCATTCATTTTACAGCCTTTGGAGATTTGCACATTTATTATGGCAATTTTAAAGTATACGGCAGCAAAGCATTTGTTCTATTATAACAAAATCACCATGACAATTTTCCAACCACTGGAAGGAAAGTATCTTAAGGAAGATAGGTCTTCTAATTTGCATAAAATGCCCTGTGCTCAGTATAACTGTACCTCTAACCCGGTCCCACAAGGTCATGTAAGTCTCTCCCACTCCAGAACCATCATGGAAGGAACTAGGATAGGAGGAGTTTAAGCAAGAAGAGGTAGAGATATCTTTCATTCACAAGTGACATCATTTTTGTACCCTGCTACTCAGCAGGTTGGTGAGACAGGAGCAAGAACAGACCAATAACAGAAAATAAACCTACTTTTTTGTGTGTGCACAATTGAGTCATAGTGTGATCCATAGTCTCTCAGATGTCCAAACTTTGACTGGAGGTGGCCTGCCTGGAACAAAGAGAAAAGAAAACACATCTATTTTTATTAATAAAAAATTCCTGTCCACCTGTGATCTATAATCTAGGCTGCAGATGGGTCCAATCACCTAGTGCAATGGTTCTCAAACTTCAATGTTTATAAGAATCACCTGGGAATCTTAGTTTAAAACGATTCTTATTCAATAAATTTGAACTAGAAGCTGAGATTCAACATTTCTAACAAATTCCCAGGCACTGCCAATGCTGCTGGGCCCTGGGTCCCCGCATTGAGTCACATGATTTTAGAGTCTAGAGTAGTGGTTCTCAGACTTTAGCATGGATCACAATCACCTGGAAGGCTTGTTAAAACAGGGTACTGGGCCTCATCCCTAGAGGTTCTGATTCAGTAGGCCTGGGGTGGGGCCAAAAAATTTGTATTTTTGACAAGTTTCCTGACAACTCTGACGTGAGTGGGTCACACTTTGAGAACTACTGCTCTATTATGCAGCCCTCTTCTAAGGATCGCTTATTAATTCGCATCTACCAGGGAGAAGGTGCAGTTTCTGCCAGTGAAGATATGGATCTCTCCCACCCCTAAGTTCAGTCCCAGCCCGCTGTTTGCTAAGAGACAGAAATTCTCAAACCTGTGGTCTAGGCTCAAAAAACTATGACCAGTAAGGTTTCTGACTGTGGTTTCTAACCGGCAGAACTGAGAAGCAGCAATTCAACTGAAAGCTGCCAGGGTTTTAAGGAAGCTATGCGAGCTTTCACCCCTGTTTGTTATCATAGTACAGTGGTGCAGGCCATGTTCAGTCCCAGTGCTATGCCTTAGCCAGTGGTGTTCATGATCACGTCCACCCCTTCCACCAAGTTAAGTGCAGAAACCATGATTTACTCTCCCTTGTATCTCCTCTGAGCCCATCCTCAGCTCCCTTCCTAGAAACTAGAATGGAGTTTCATGTATTCTAAACAATAGGAATCCTATTTAGAAGATATTAAATTGTTATACTTTCCTTTCCCATTTAAGTGACGGTTCTACCAAAGGCCTTCCATCATTAAAACCCAGTTTATTGTCCAAGAAAAAGAAGAGAAGTAGCAAAAAGTCATTGTGTGCAAAAGAAAGAAGGTATGACTTGGTGGTACCCCACTGGGCAGAAAGATGAAGTAAACATTCCTCCTGATTCTGGGAGGAAGCCAAGAGCTAGAGAAAGCTAGAGCAAGAGAAAGGACATGTTCCTGGGGTCAAATCAAGAGAGGTCAATAAGGAAATCCATTTCCTGTTTGGGGCTCAGGGAGGAGACCACTTTTCAGGGAACCCCTGCACCAAAATAGGAAAACTGCAACAGAACAGAAAATAGTATGGTATGCCATACTTAAGCAAAAGAGATAACTGGGAATAGGCCAGCTTGCCTGGGGCAGGGAAGGAATCCAAACATTGTCATGTGCTCCTTGGGGGCAAAGTGAGGAAGAGAGATGAAGACCACTGACTGGGCCTACCATGGGTCACTGTGGGAGGGAAACTCGATCTTGTGGCAGAGGCTGCAAGGTGGACAACCTAGGGCTAGACCAAGAGGAGCTACAGCTCTAGTGAGAACCAAGGTAAGGGAGTATAACAGGAGGGGGGACACATTAGGTGGACCCCTGCCAGACCACAATATATCGTAAGTTACACTGGCTGCAACTGTCAGCAGCTTCTGTCAGGAGGATTCCCAGTGCATAGGCAGGACATGTTCGCAAAGGCCAGAGAGGATCAGAAAACAGCACCAGGACCAGCAGGTAGCCTCACCTCTTTCCCCCCTACAAAGAGGACAGGTAAGCTTTCCTCTCCATCCAGGTGCCATCTTGTGGAAGGCACCATCTTGTGGAAGACATCATCTTGTGGAAGATACCATCTTGTGGAAGATGCCTTCTTGTGGATATCTAAGAAGAGAAACAGTACTAAGAGGAATATGAACCTTAAATTTGACCAAGTATTTGTCCAAAAGACACTAAGCAAGTCTTTAAAAGACTGTCTAAGCCAGCACAGACTGAAATGACTTCTATGCACATGTTTAGGGGTTTTCCCCACCATCAGTGGGAATGAGGTTTTCAGGGCAAGATGACAATAGTTTCTTTCCCACATCTAAATGTATTATATAAATATGTGACCTCTCAGCAAATGTTTGGCAAATCATGCTGTCACATTGGTTTTACATAAGCCTAGTTTATTTAAGCTAAATTTTCATTCACCAGAAAACAATAGCAGAAAATAGAGCTATGAACAGCCCAAAAACAAAGCCCAGGTTATTGGGTAGTGGAAGAATGGACGACTAATGAGGAGATTAAGTACTCTTGAAAAATTTCCTTCATCTTTACTTTAAAACTGATTTGTTTTTCTGGCATTCATTTGATGAAAATGAATTGAGTCCCTTCCAAGGAGGATACACATAAAGACAGAATGCTAATAATGACAATACTTCACACCACATTTTACTTCTGGTAGGCATTGAATATTTATTTGGACATTTGATGTGCTGATTAGATTTGAAGAGAGATATCACGAAAATTATATAGTGTACTTGGTTGATTGAATGGAAGTGGAAAGATGAGATGAGATCGCCTAGGAACATCATCAGTGTGGCTAACCAGGGCTGGGTATGGTCGTTAATTGCAATAATAGCCATTGTTGGATGGACAGCAGTGGCTGCCTGTCTGCTATGGTCAATGTGCTGGGAACAGAGAATGAGTTCACTGAGGCATGACTTTCCTCTTAGTTCTAGCTGAGCTGGAAGATTGGCCACTGTTCATCCTTCTCCATGTCCGTCTGTAGAAAGGTATGTGAGGAACAGCCAGTACAAAATCCTCATTTTATAGACGAGGAGTCTGAGCCCAGAGAGGCAAAATAATTCACTGAAGGTCACACAATTTCTAAATGACAGAGATTGGAATGAGTTTCCAGTCTCCCACATCAGGAGTTTTTCATTTACTGCAGACTCTTCTGGATGAAGATGACAGAGCATGCTAAGAAAAAAAAGGTTATTGGTCCAGGAAAGAAAAGTCCAGGGGCAGTTTCAGGAATGGCTGAATTCACATGCTCATCCCATGTTGCCAGGAAGACATCTTTGCCATCGCTCAGTTCCACTTTGTGTTATTTTGGCTTTTACATGATGCCAAAGATGGTTACCAGCATTTTCAGACCTAGGTTCTACAGCTTAGAAACTCCAGGGGGAAAAGAGCCTCCTTCCTGATACCTCTGGCAAAGGTCACAATTCTGGTTCCCCTGCCCTTGTCCCTTCCCATCTTTAAACCAATCACTGTGGTTAGGGGTGTATAGTTCTTTTATAGGCCAAGGCAGGGTCCCACACCTGCTCCTAGGATGTAGGGTCAGTCCCATCCTAACCAAAGAGCTTGAGAGTAGAAGGTAAGATGGTTTCTCAAAGGCAAATCTGGATGCTGTTACCAAAAGAAGGAGAAAAAAGAGTCTGTTCCTATGGCTACGTCTTTCTAGTCTGTGTGATCTAGACACACCTGTGACAGCAGACACACATCCTCAATTATTCTCAATTGAAAGAGATACAGATTTATCTGTTTTTATAAGAGGTGGGAAATTGGACTTCTTCCCATAGAAACACCTTCAACAAGGTTCATTCTGGAAGGTAATGTCAGGGAGGATCCTGGCATAATATGTGAGCATAAGAAACATATTAGTATGTTTTTGGTGGGCATGACTTTTATCTAATTCTTATTTTAGGAAAAGTTCTAAAGCCTACTTGACTCATCCCACATGTGGCAGTATTTTTTACCATGTGAACACGGAAATGAATTAATGACAAATGAACCTCCAGTTTACTCCAGGCTTGTGTTAGGGAAATGATTGTCTATGATTCTGCTTATTGCTAACAACAACAACAACAAAAAAGCTAATCAAGTTTTCTGCCTGACAAGTGAGTTGCCACTGTGCTGATTATCTGTTTATGACTAGGCAAAAGCACACAACAACCCTCTGTGTCCAGTGAGTTATACAAGTCCTTTAAAAGCAGTACATTAGCCATGGATCTTTCTGCTATCTCTCCCTTGCACTTGGCTGAGAGTTTTTCCTATTAAATAATAGAGCTATGCTTATCACAATTTATTTCTGCCTTGCTGGCTCCTAGGTGATTGCCTAGAGTTCTGAACCCCACATGGGAAGCTGTCGTTTAATAAAAACTACTTTAGAGAAAATGGCTATACTCCCCTTGTCCCTCTCTCACCTCCCTTGAGGCTGACCCTTCACCAAATACGCTGGTTTCTAGGGCTCTTTTAATTGATTTCCTTATTGTCCCAGGTTTCAGGAACTCATCAGTGATAGCTGCCATGAGCACATGGAGAGTGTACTATGTGCTGAGAAGTCCACATCTGATATTTCACTTAATTTCCCCAATAATCTTATGAAGTAGATGCTATTAATATCTTCCCCATTGTACATGAAGAGACTGAAAGTTAGAGGTCTAAAGCAGAATGAGAATTTAAATCCAGAAGTCTGAGTCAAAACTTTATGACCTTAACCACCATGCTGTGTAGCCTGTCTGTACCCAGGTTGGTCCAGCAGGTTCCTTGTCTTCTTCTTTCTTACAATAGAATCTGATTGATTGCTGTTGAGGAATGGATGTTAATTGGGTTGAGATACAGATCTTCTGTAATTTCAGGAGATCCTTGTGTACCCATATTAGTGCAAGTAGATTGCACTTGATTGGGAAAGGGCTGTCAGTATTCCCTGGGGACCCCCTTTTAATAGTTAAGAAGGGCATCGTCATATTTGACTGCTGTCCTTTATCAGTCACTGTGAAGTCTAAATTCCAATTATTATGATATCATATAAGATTCAAGGCCATTAGTGAGACAAATGTTCAGGAGGAGGTTTGTTCAGCTTTGTGATGGACTATTGCATTAAAAAATATAACACAGGATTTTTAAAATATAAAAATGTAGAATGGTTGTGAATCTACATATGGAATTTATTCTATTTTTCCTAAATGCTTACTATAAGAAGTTAAGCCCAATGATATAAACTACCACTAGGAAAGTTCCCAGTTTCATGCTGTTCTTATGCTATTTCATTTTATTTCTTAAGTATATCAGAGAAGTGTATGAGGAAAAAAGGTACACTCATCTGTTAAAGATATTATAAAGAATGGTGAGCAATTTAACCAAAAGGAAAGAAAACCACTTAATTCATTTATTAATTCTTTCAACAAATTTTTGTCAAGTGTTTATTTTTCACTAGATGCTAGGATTGGGAAGCCCACAGTCTGACAGAGGATCCAAAGACAAGCAAAACAAAGTTGTGAGTGTCACAGTAAGAGTTAAGAAGGGTAGACGTAGATGGCCACTACGAGCTCAAGCTTGGAGGGTTCAGAAACATGGCCCAGGACCCTTGCTTGTTGCTTCTGGGACCTAAAGGGCTGAATAGGGATTAATCAAGTAGGGGAGGTGTGTTTCAGGCCAAGGGATAGCACATGCCAAGGCCTGGTTCCAACGTAAGGAAGTGAAAGTAGTTGGGTGTTATTGGAGCTGATTGTGAAAGAGGAAGTGGCAAAAGACAAAGGCTAGGAAGAAACAGAAGTTGAATCTGAGATAGTCTATTTGCTAAGATAAATAATTTGTGCTTTTATATTAAGATCAATAAGTAGCCATGGAAAAGTTTTAAGCAGATGAATGACATGATTATATTTGTGCTTTAGGAAGATTCCTTTTGTCTCAGTGTCCAAGATGGGTGGAGGAAGGCAAGCTTAGAAGCAGAGAGTGATTTAATGTTGGGAACAAAGAGCTGTGGAAACAACCAGGCAAGATTTAGTGGAGGCCTGAACTAGGCAGGTGGCATCTGAATGGCAACAAATGGACAGATACAAAAGATAATTGAAAGGACGGGAGGGTACTGTAGCTGGATGGCATACATTTCAGAGGAGCAAGGAAAAAGAGGAATGGTCTGGGAATAGTATTTGGTGAACCAGCAGTCTTCATTTGAGCAGGTTGCAGGGAAAGTTGTATCCTTGGAAGACAGTCACATTTCAGTTAAAGTGAGATTGGAGGGAATGTTCATTGTGGCAGTGGAAGTGGATCAGATTGGGAGGTGGGAGATTATCCTCGCCTGAATTAGATTGTGCAGTCCCAGGGGGAAGGAGAGAATAGCAAGGAAGTGTAATAGAAAAGAAATAGGGAGAGAACATGAGGACCCATGATAGAGCTGACTGCTGCTAGGTGCAACTGCTCAATCCCTTAGGACCATCATCTAAGCAGTCATATAATTTCATCATGGAGGAAATAAAGAATTTAACCACTGGCTCCAGTCTCCAATTGGCCAAAGGTTTATCTCAAAGGACATGAACCTCCCTGCACTTCCATATTGCATGTACTTGAGTACAATAAGGGTCTTATGGATCACTGGAGGGGGCCGGGACAGGAGGTGGGAAGTTATGATGATGTCAGGTTGCACCTGCATGCAAGTGGTCAGAACATACCCCAAGAGCAAGTTATCTCAGTGACAGCTTGAGTGAAGTAGGTGAGCCAAAGAATATGAAGTAGCACATAAAAGGTACAAAATACAGTCCACCCCTTGCACTGTTCAGCTTCACTTTGATCCACCATTATATCCAATTCCCATACTACAATATAGGTCTCCATTTTTGTGAGAACAAGTTGTCCTCATCTATTGTACTCGTCCAGTCTGTCCAAAAGTCCCCTTCAGTGTGATGGTCACCCACAGTCTGGTTGAGGTTAAGTAAAACAATCTTCAGTCCCATGGCTATAGCTGTATCTGAAGTCATAAGAAATGTTTATCTCCAATCTCTTCCAACAATTCTGTATTTCCCTCACCAATGGCCATAACTTTAGTTTTCTGGGTTGGTGTCCTTGTGGGATGACACAGACCTTCATCCTTAAGTGCCCTGAGCCCCTATCGGTCCATAGTTGTGGCAATACAACTACTTATCAACTTGACAATACAACTGTGTAGATAAAATATAACTATGATAACTATGTTATTACTAAGAAAGAAGCACCAATAGATACCCTGTGAAACCCTTGGGTTCCAGACATGCACCTACTTGTCCCCATTAATACAGTAATCCTAGTTTTTCAGGATAATTGGGGGTTATCACCTTCACAAATACAGTAATTTTTTCTTCCCTGTTGGCCCACAGGCATGAGGAGTCTAACTGGTATTTTCACCTTAAAATTCAGGGAACTTCTATACTTCTTCTGCCAGAATCATTCTCTTTCCCATCCACAACCACAGTCAGGACTTATAATCCAATAGAGGCTAAGGTTGCAGGATAGGAAACAAATCATGTAATCACTTGGGTGGTTGCCAGTCCCGTGTAATTAAGCTACTAGGGATTTAGCATCATATACTGGTCATTGGCCTCATGCATGCACCATATCCTGGAAGACCGCATGCCAGCTCTGCTAGGTGTTGCCCCCAACCTGGAATCTTAAGTGAGTCTTTAATCTTAAGTAAGGATTTCTACCATTTCTTAGGATGGCTGCTTCTGGGTGATAGAGTACATGGAACAATTAGTGGACCCTGTGGGCATGCACCCATCACTCTACCTTGTCTACTATAAAATAGTTCCCTTGGTGTGAGGCAATGTTGTGTGACATGTTGTGTTGATAAGTCAATCGTTCTATAAGCTTTGGATGGTATGCCAGTTAAGGTACTTCAGACAGGGAGGGCAAAGCTATATTCACATTAAAGATCAATTCTTATAAGGGCAAAGTTATGTTCTCCCCATCCCCCCAGGGTGGATGATGTCTAAATGTAACCGACCTGATACCAAGAGGCTGGCTGATCTCCATCTCTGCTGCTGGCAGGTTGGGCATTCAAGAGTAGCATTAGCTAGACCAGAGGGAATTTATGCATATGCCTCTATCTCTGCCACATGAATACTCCATTCTTGGGCCCATCATCCATCAAAGAGGCAATCAGTGAGAGACAGATTGGCTGAAATGCATGTGAGTTATTTTCTTCCACTGCTTTTGAGAGACTCCTGGGCAGTGGAAGTTCTCCAGTCAGTAGTAATATCTGCGTACTTTGTGTCCCTTTTTATAGGTCAATCTACAGACCTATTCACCAGACCTCTTTTTCCCCAATTTTCCACATCTGCTCCTTCCAGCCTCCTGACCAGTCATCCAAGCAAAGTGGATGGCCAAGTTTACTGCTCAGCACTTTCCTACTGGTAGAAATGGTAGAGATCCTTTCACCACTGTCCTTGAGAGATACCACTAAGGACATCTATAGTATGTCAGCAGTGCATTTTTGACTAGCATCTAATGACGCACTTGTAAACCACACCTGAAGTTTTTATCCTCTATTAGTTAGTCATAGGGAATCCCCAATAAGCTGTAAGTGAAAGATGAGATAGAAGGTATCAGAGCATTAGAAGCAGATAACATGCAAATCTGAGCCACCTCTTCATGCAATTTACTCTTGCTTATTGGGCCTACTTGGGCCCATTCCCAAATATAACATTACCATGCTATAATGGATTGCTACTGTGCTTATCCAATCTATAATTCAGTGGATCTCATAGTATACAGCTTGCTATAGTTGGGATATTTGTCCCCTGCAAATGTCATGTTGAAATTTAATTCCCAATGTTGGAAGTGGTGCCTCGTGAGAGGTATTTTGGTCATGGGGGGGGTGGATCTCTCATTAATAGCTTGGTTAGTGGTAGTGAGTTGAGTTCTCACTCTTTTAGTTCCTGGAAGAGCTGGTTGTTAAAAAGAGCCTGGTACCTCCTTTCTCTCTGTCTTGCTTCCTTTATCACCATGAGGGGAAGTAGCCTGAGCCCTTCACCAGAAGCAGATGTGAGACCTCTATCAACAGTGGATCTATTGAGTCTTATAGCCTGAGTGGCAGAACTGCTGCAGAAACTTCTGTTGACTGTGGCCCATGAAACACTTCTTAATCTACCAGAAAGTATACCAAAGCAGTATTTTTAGATGCAGTCTATTCTCGCACCAAAATTTAAAAAGGTTTACCAAACACTGTACCTCTTTCTTAGTGGTGGCAGCTGGCAAGTGAAACAATGTGTTCATTTCTTTAGAAGAATGTCCTAGCATGTTCTGGACTGCTGTATAACTACAAAGTTTACCAGTATGGTGGGACCCTGTATCTTCATAGGATTTATTTTCTACCCTCTGGCACACAAGGTATTAGCATTTCCAATAAGCAAGGCATCATCAGTATAGTAGACAAGTATAATATTCGGATGTTCTGAAGAAGGTCAAGATGATTAAAGGCTCCAAAACTATATAATGACAGGGAACAGGAAAGTTAAAACAGTGAGTGTATTCAGCTGTTCCTCTAAATGTAAGAGCAAATTTCTTTTGATCATTTTTACTGATGGAGCCCTAGTCAGCAAACTTTTTCCGTAAAAGGCCATTCAGTAAATATTTTCAGCCACATTGTTCCATTATAATCATTCAACTCTGCCTTTGTGGTCTCTGGTTATATTTGGCCCATGAGCTATAGTTTGCCTACCCCTGACCTAGAAAAATGTGTTTTCCAGGTTAGTAGCTGCACATAAAATGCCAGAAACTGTTGATCTGCTCCATTAAAGGAACCACATTTTGCATGTGAGCTGCAATGAGAGTTATCACCCAATTAAGTTTATCGTAGTACACCATTGACTGCCCAGACAGGTCAACTAAATAGGGATATAACGAGACCACCACCCCTACATCCTTTAAATCTTTGATGGTAGTAAAAATCTCTGCAATTCCTCCTGGAATGCAGATTACTTCTCATTTATCATATAGGGTAAGCATGTGTGTGTAGTAGCCTCTATGTGTGGGTGTGTGTGTGTGTGTGCATGCATGTGTGTGTGTGTGTGTGTGTGTGTGTGTGTGTAGGTGGAATTGCAGAAATTTCAGAGGTTTCCACTTGGCCCTTCCTACCATAATGGGCCCTTACTCTACAAGTCAGAGAAACAATGTAAACATTCTGCCAGGTACTTAAAATAACTGCATGCTTGGGGACTATGAAAATTACTGAGATAAAGTTGGGCTAAGATTTCATTTATCACCTAGCCTCTATGTACATACTCTAACTGGAAGGCCATGATGAAGTTTTGAGTCCACTAACATTGGGAAGATTATATCCTATATTTAACAGTGTTCAAAAAAAGCTGTGTATTTTCCTTCTCTCAGTGTACAACACATGCTTTGTCAAATGGCCACAGGTCCCTTTGGGGAAGGATTGGAGGAATATTTAGGGTATATACATTTACAATATAATACAATGTAAGCATATACAATATATGCAGTATTGTAGGAAATGCAGCCTTCCTTGTAATATATGGGTTTTAGGTCTATGAATTAACTTAAATCTTGAAACTGGAAGAAGGACTGCAAATTTCCATTTTGGTAACTGCTGATATCATGCTTCTGCTCAGTAGCTCTCAATTTTTAAAAATAAAATAGTGCAAGTCAGCAACCCCAGTCAGCAGTCTGTCTATCTCACATCTAGGGACACCATGATTAGCCAACACCAAAGATCTGTGTTAAGGCATTTTGATTGACCGTCTGTCCCTGCTGCCCATTGTAGACATTACGTGCACCAAGCCTCTGATAATCGGATGATCAGAATCCCAGGCTCTGCCACTCTGGAATCCTGTGATCCCCACTGATAATGTGGAGCATCATTTCATGGCAGCATCTCCAACCATCAGTCCTTTTTACAAAGACAGCTTCCATCAAACATCTGAACAACTGTCAGTACCCTCTGACTATTGCATTCTTTATTGCTTTGGTTAAGGGAGTGTCTTCTGGATCCTCTCAGCCAGGTAAAAGGTTTCTGGATCTTACATGATAAATTAATTCTAACGGCCCCATCTTCATGAGCTTTGTAATCCTTTCTTTAACACTATACCAAGAAAATCCTAGCATCTCTACTACTTTACTGAAGGCCATCATCCTGAACAAGCTTTAAGGAGCCATCCCAACAGACTTTTAGGATCATCTTGAGATGTTTCCAGAGCATTGAAACCCAGACCATGAATGAGCTCTTCCTTGCCAATAAATGCTCTCTACCCACTCTTATATCTGCCTTCCCATACAAGGCCATTACCCTTTAGATCTACTTCCTAATGTGTTCCCTATGTCCTGAAAATCCTCTGGAGTGTAGAGTATTCCTCTTGGAGCAAAGGTTGTACTTTCCTGGTCAGACTGTGCTGCTACCTGACTCTGGTTGTTGGTCTGGAGGTCATGAGGAGTGGATCTTGAGGAGAACTAGTGCCATATTGCAAAGCACCTGACCTCACGGATGTCATTTCACCACCTTTAGGAAAGGAGAGGCTGGTCTTCTCAGGCAAGGTGGAAGGTGTTGCTTCTTCCATCCTGGAAAGTTCAGGGAAATAGGGGGTTACCAATTTGGGGGATGATCCACCCAAATATCACTAACACAAGTCATAGGATCCCACTCTTTTTCCATCAGGCATTACCTTTGCAGATGAGACCCGTTGAGGCTATACATTGAGTCACCTGCATAGCTCTGCTATACTTAAGATTAGATGGTGGGCCTAATTTTCAGCACTGTCTGCCCGAAATGAGAGTTTCCATCAAAGTTGCCATAGAACACTCTGACTTACTTCAGTGTGTTTTTACTTGGCGGTTGGCTGTTATGAGTTTCTCATTTTCTTGTGCCAAGCCTTTCAATGCATTTAAGAAAGTTATCCCACTCGAAAATTCTTATAATCACCATTGCCTTTATAATATTCAAGTACATCATCTTCTGCCTGCACCTCACTCCAGCTAATCTCATGTCAAGGGAGAGGAATCACATAGAGGTGTGGGGTGGGAATGCAGGAGAAGCTAAATAGCTATATGCAAATTGAAAGCTTAGGCCTTTTGAATAAATTAGCCTATAGAAGCATTTTGTTTGGCAGGCTCAGCTTTCAGAAAAAAATTTGAATTTAAATATCTTTAGGCAGAGCATGCATTTTTTCCATTTGCCACTGTTCCTACCAGTCCCTACTGTGTTACACCCAGCACACTCTACATAGTCCCCTTCCTCCCCTGACTCCTGAGGGCATTGGAGCTCATCATGTCTGAGTATTTGGATTATATCTTGATAACAAGGCAGAGTGGATTTCTGCAAATTTTCCAGAAAAAATACTCTCGGCAACCTCTGGATGGGAATGTCTCATCCCCCCACTGGAAAAAGTGAGCAAAGGCCTGGGTTCCCTGAATACCTTTGGTGTTTCCAGCATAGACCAGCAGGGAAGCAACAGGGATAGTTGATTCTCAGAACACTGGGCACATGTTGAAAAGAGCAGCAGTCTCTTTTTGAGAAAATACTTAACACATTCAAGGGATAAGGAGAAGACATTAGAGTATCTTTGGCTTGGTTAAGAGGTTTCATCCTGATTCTGATTTAACACAATGATGCTGTACCTGGTTCTCTTCCCTACCATTTTTTTTAGCTCAGGAGTGGCCTTCAATTCAGTAATCATTTTCCATTTATTCCCAAAGCGAGATAAGAGTTATAGTTGCTGTATCTATCATCAAAGCAGAGCTTGAGGTCTACTGTCTGTGCATACTGATAATAGGATAACATTATTCTGTTAAGTGAACTATCTGGATTTATAAGGGAGGTCGAATTTCTGAAATTCATTCTGAAGTGGATGATAGATACCATATATATTTTATTAGGAAATTTATATCATAGACATATTTACTGAGGATCATTCTGTGCCAGACGTTGCATCAGGCTCTGTAGATGCAAGAGAGTTAAGATATGGTCTTCTGCCCTTGGGGAGCTGAGAGTCTAGTAGGAAAATGCATGAAATCATGTGAGGTCTGGGCAGTGTTGTGGAGGCACTAACGAGGGAGGGAAGGCTTCATAGAGGAAGTGCTTTTGCTCTGAGTCTGGAAGAATAACTTGCTCCAGAAGCAGAAGTGGGGAGATGGAATGGCAGTTCAGAACAGTGAGCTAGGGATAAGATGTGGGACCACTTGCCTCCCTGTCAAACTGGGCTGCCTTGACCACTATTACCCCGTCACCACCTCATTTTGGGTGTTCTGCATTTACCTTAATTAATGATCTCTGCTAGACTCTGCCTTCCCACACCTCTAAGATAGGCAAATTGTTCCAGCTGCCTGCAAGTAGCAAGCTAGTCCTAAAGTCCTGGACTGGGCCCATGGGAGCTGGTTGAAGATCCACCCCCAACTGTAAATTTGTAAGTATAACATCATACTAATGTCACATATCAGTAAAGGGGCTAAAATGTTGTAGATTTATTTTCCCAGTTTCAGAAGGTTGGAGTTCAATGAGCAGGAGCAGGGATAAATTACTACATTGTCACACTCTTCTGAGCATCTAGAAGGAAAACTGTATCCGAAGAACCGTTGGTGATCAGGTGAATAGCAGAGCAGGTGCTGTGGGTGATCAGGTGTATTTATTCTCAGTGGAACAGTTAAGTGTTTCCTCTTTCTGATGAGTTGGTAACTGAAGGCAATTTCTATCTTCATTAACTTCATGTTGGAATCAGTGATTCTGTTGTAGGGGTCAGGGGAAACTTGTCCTTTCCAGGAAAGTTCACTGAAAGATCAACTCCCAATTAAGGCAGATTAATAAGAGAAAGGTTTATTTACCATGCACATGGGAAGAATCACAGAGTGATTACCCAATATCCCAGTGAAGTCCAGATATGCTTATACCTGTCTTTTTGGAGGGGAGGGGAGATAAGGAGTACAGGTAATTCTGCTTAGGGGTGACAAATGGTGCCCGCGGGAGGACAAATGGATGGGGGAAACAGATTGACTTGTAAATGATTCTCTTTGCAAATTAAATTAATCTGAGCAAATTAAATTAATGTGAGAGACAAGTATTATATTTAAATGATGTGGGCCAGGTCTGGTTGCAATCTTG